>JAJTWR010000136.1:285000-345000 GCA_021613335.1 Whitmania pigra
CATGTCGTCATTAAAATCGAGTGTAGTGATGGGTTTCATTGTCATGAGTTAATAGAAAAATGATAATCAATCATTAACCAAGGCTTCCTACCTTAACTTGTACGAATGTAAAACTCTTTTGAATCCTTTTGAATTATCAAAAACAACAACAACAACAGCAGCAGCAATAATTACTAAAATTAATCCATCAATTAAATTGAATTCTCAACTAAATCAATCGAAACAACTTAGACAACACTAACAACAACATCGTCGTCGTCTTAATGCTTCGTGAAAGTTCGTAATGTTGTTGTTGTTGTTATTATTATTATTATTATTATTATTATTTATTATTATTAACATATTCTTAGGCAGGTTAGACCGCCCACCTAATACTGCTACTGGCTGCAATTGAATGTCGTCATTGGCTGTTACTGTATGAGGCTACAAGGTAACAAAAGTCTCCCTTTGTAGGGTAAATTATAATATGAATAGAAATAATATGAAATTATTCCCATCTTATAATAATTTCGTTTTCAGTCCTAGTAATTACAAAACATTTACGGATGTTATTTTACGGTTTTAGTGATAACGTCCTTATTACGTAAGTATGCATTAAACGCATGACTCTCTTAATTAACATAAAGGATATGAATAATTAGCTTATGAATATTTATATTTACATCGAATGTGTAATTAGTATTTTCTTGTTGTTTTCAATTATCAGAAAATATCTGATATGTTTGTCACCGATGATCTCTAAAAGGTTCTCAAAAACATGATGAAACATTTATTATTATTGTTATTATTATTATAATTATTATTACAATTATATATAATAACAAAATTATAATTATAATTATTATTACAATTATATATAATAACAATATTATGATCAAACATCTTAACATTCATTCAACCAACCAATTAAGAAGTTTTTTCGTCTCTTCAACCAAGTTAATCGTTCGATTAAAAATCCGATCAAAAGCGATTAATTCTTCAAAACGATCAAATTAATCTCGCATAACGCGCACATCTTTGTGGCGCACCTGTCGTCATTTAAGTAGAAGTCAGTCATGGTACCAATGCAAAACTCTTGGTTGAGATAGTGGTCTGGTTTTGTGGCTGCCCAAAGAAGGTCGCCCTCTCCAAAGGGTTCTTGGACCCCAAATGGTTTCCACCAGAAAGAGTAGATCCCTTTAGTGTCCCTCGAGATGGAACCACCAGTCCACAGTTTCAAGACCCCATGCAGTATGTGTGGTGTTATGCAATAGGGGACTTAAGGGAGAATCCGTGTTAATTAATTATTATAAACATAAATTTGTAAGTTAGAAATGTTATAAGTTTAATGTGGTAATAAATGTAATGTATAAATTAAAATTTATAAAAATATAATATATTAATTATATTTATTACAAATATATTACATAAATTATGATTAATAGAAATATAACACTTATTAAATTATTTTCTAACAAATAAAAATATTTTATCATAAAACAATTTATTAATTTAGTAAACTAGAAAAATATTTGCCATCTGGTAAAATGTACAAGATACGTCTAATTTCATAGAATTTATAAAAGCGCCCTTTTAGAAATTTTTCACAATCTAAAGACATTAGCGTGATTATGTTATGCTTATGCTCGGACCAATTTATGATTAATTTAATCTATCATTATATTAATTTAAAACTTCATAATTAATAACTCAATAATAACAGTTATTAATAACAACTGCAAGTTAAAATAACAACAATTACCTTATTAATGATTACCTTAATTAATAATTACGATATTTAATAATTACAATATTTAGTAACTGAAATATTTAATAATTACAATACTTTATATTTATTAATTACAATATTTAATAATTACAATATTCTCTCAACCTTTGGGATCAGAAGCATTGATGAGGTTAGCGAAATGGCGTACAGCTCGGTACTTGGAAACGGTTTCCAAGGTGAATGGGTGACCTTCTGGGTGTTGTTGGTTGCAAAGGGCTTTCGAGTCCACCCAACTGAAGTTTCCAATTTCCATTTTAAAACAACTTTTCTTCAATTGGAGGAAGGAATAACTGTGAGGACATCCTGTAATTTTAATAATATTATTAATATATTTTAGTAATATTAAAATATTTAATATATTATTAAATATATAATATAATATATATATTGTTATATTAATGTATTATTTTAATATATTGGAGAGTATTAAATATTAATAAGCTCATGAAAAATGAATGTTGTAGTTGTTAATATTCCAAGTATGTAATAATTGTAAATAAGTACGCTCGCGAAAATTAAATATTTAATATGTAATAAGTTAATTAGTTAATTCTTAGTAATTGTTACGGTTAGAAACTATTATAATATAGCAATTAAGAAATAAGACGTTCTTTATGTTATCATCATGTTGCGTCTCCAAACACCTGCTGAGAAGGAATTATATTATTTATGAATGAACTTTTAACAAATGATTTCCAATCCAACTCACCAACAAGACACGTAAACATCACATTCAACTAACATATCAATCCAATCATTTCTACCACAAGACCAGACATGCGTCGGACATTCACTAATCCATTCATCCAACCAATCATTCATCCATTTATCCATCGACCATCCATCCATCCATCTATCTATCTATCCATTCATTCATTCATTCATCCGATGAATTCAGCACCTATATAGTTCTATCCTTTTACCGAAGTTTCTGAAGCTGAAGCATCCTCGTTCGAAGCTGTCGACAAACGACTCCTTCTTTTCGAAGAACAAGCAGCTGGAATTTTCTTTCCAAAAGTTCACCCTCAAGCAGTCAAAACGCCAGTCTACGAAACATTTGACGACGCAGTCCAACAGGCTTCTGGCCGGGGCTTGCCTCTGTGCCCCCTCGGAGACGCAGGGGATCCTTGGGCTCTTGAAGGAGAATGGCAGAGGGATGTTGGAAACTATGGGGGACGATCGATTGCTGAAGATCCACGAGATGGATGGAGTTGCGAGGATTCCTAGGATGAGTAGAGTCGATGATGATCTTGACATTGACATGTTACGATTAATATTAATAAACAAATATATCGAATTTAACGTTATTATTCAATTTCAACGAATGTAATTTTTATTTGATAATATAATTTTAAGATGTTCGCTGAGAATTAATAATTCTATTTAATAATAATTAAATAATAATTATTTCGGTTTTAAGAAAAAAAATCATTTCAGAGCTCTCGAGCAAAATTGAGAAAGGATTGTGATTTTTTATAGTAAGATAAAAAAAAATATGGAACATCGAATGACGAATGAATTTCAGGAGAAAAGCTTTTCAATACTTCACGTTGTTTTTCTAGAAAAAAGGAAAACATTGAATAAAGTTGTTTTTATTTCTTAAAAATATTTTTAAAATATCACTTGTTTTTCGTGAAAACATGGAGCGAAGAAGGATTTCCATGTGCGACAACTTTTCGCGCTTTCTCAGGCGTTCGTTTTTTTAGTTTTTTTAGTTTTTTTTTTGTTTCTTTTTGCGGCTTTATTGTGCTTTGTTCTGCTTTGTTCTGCTTTGTTCTGGTTTTGTTTCAATGAAAATAAACACTTTTGAATGAACAATCTTTTTGTAGCTCGAAACAACTCTCGATGCAATAACAAATGCGCGTCAACCCATCCAGAGTCTATGCACGTCATTTATAAGATATATCTAATAAGATATTTTCACACTCGTCACGTGCACGATCCGAGGCTCGCTCAACACGTACACAGTCCTCGCATGGTCACGTGCACTCTGTTCACGTACATGTACGTACGCGTACAGCTGCCTGAGCAGCAGCAGAAGATGGAAGTCCACATCCGCCAAGCATCCTTTCGACCGACAGCTCATTCGAATCGTTAAAACGAGGAGCGACCGTCAGCTTCACCTGCGTTTCGAGACGACAAGAAGAAGAAGTACGATCACCATAGCAACGTTTTTGTGAGTTTTGACTGTTATTATTATTATTATTATTGTTATTATTATTATTATTATTATTATTATTATTATTATTATTATTATATTATTATTATTATTATTATTATTATTATTATTATTATTATTATTATTATTATTATTATTATTATTATTATTATTATTATTATTATTATTGTTGTGTTGTTATTGTATTATTATTACTATTATTATTATTATTATTATTAGCTTCATGCTTTTTACGATTTTATTTTTTTTTAATTTGGAGTAAAATTTGTCGAAAATTTTAAGATGAAGAGTTTATTATTAAGAATGAAAATTACATCAGAAATGGTTTAATTTCTACAAACCACCAAACATTATCTTCATTGAGCATCATATCATCATCATCATAATAATAACAACATAACATCACGACATTACATATGATTTTACATCACTGCCATCACCGTAATCATCATCATTGATGACATCATCGTATATTTTCAAATTAGTCCAAATCATCTCAGTTACGCAAAGGACTGTAATCAAATAAATAAAAATATTTTCATATTCAATGACAGTGAATCCACAATGAGGCTTGTGTTAATCCAAATAACCATTCATCCATTCAATCATCTATCCATTCATTCATTCAATCATTCATTCATCCATTTATTCATTCGTCTATCCATTCATTCATGCACTCATTTATTCATTCTATCCATGCAAAGGGTTGAAATATATAGTCTTATTATCATTCATTTATCCACCTACCCATTCATCCAACCATAGATCCACCTATTAATTCGTTTAACTATTTAACCATTCATTCATTAATTCATTAATTCATCCACCCAATCACTCAATTCTCCATCCATCCATCTATCCAATCATTCATCATCCAACTATTTGTTTGGTCGATCAATATCGTTCCAAAGAAAATTTATTTGATTTGTCAAGGCTTATTGAACAAGATGTAAGCCTCAAGCTTTTTACTCACCCAATCGCCCAACCATCCATCCATCCATCCATCCTTCCATCCATCCATCTATCTATCCATCCATCCATCCATCCATCCATCCATCCATCCATCCATCCATCCATCCATCCATCCATCCATCCATCCATCCATCCATCGATCGATCGATCCATCCTTCCATGCAGCAGTTCCATTTTATCTGTCCGTTTATTCACAAACATCTGGCCACTCAACCAGCCATGTACTTCCTTCTTTAAACTATCTTCCACTGGCCAATCCGTTCATTCATTTTTTTCATTCATCCATCCATCCATTTATTAAAATTACTTATTGACTTTCAAGCTCATCTTCCTCATCCAATGAGATTGCAATCTGCTGGGCAATTCCGTGTCTATTTTTAGTCACGCTCATGGAGAAGTCTCCATTAATTAAGAAACATGCGTCACAGGAAAGAATTTAATTAACATAGGCGTCCGCTTAATTTCATGCATCATCGTACTCTTCATCATCACCGTCATCCTAGTCCTCACCATCATCATCATCATCATCGTCATCGTCATCATCATCATCATCGTCATCGTCATCGTCATCGTCATTGTCATCGTCATCGTCATCGTCATCGTATAATCATCGTTATAGTCAGTTCACAATTAAAAAACCATCACTTTACAAAATGCGACCAACTTTTCTTTGACAAAGGAAAAATTGACGCCAGCGTCCACTAAAGCATTTTTTATTGACGGTAAAAGATTTTGTTGCAAGAAATTTAAAAAAATAAAATGAATTCAATTTTTCTACATTTTTTTAAACGAAAAAAAATTGACAGACAAACCAACATTAAAGTTAATATTATTTACTATTATTTATTATTATTTATTATATTTATTATTATTTATGGGGCTATAAACTGGTTTTAGTTTGTTGACCAGTTCTCGTTTTAGAATTTCCATTTTTTTAGTTGGAAATTCCCAGCGGATGAATATTTCAGGGATTTTTTGCTTTATCTAATGTTTCTGAGACTCGTCATCTATTCCGAATATTCTTCCGCCTAAAAGGATCATTAAACAAATGTTTCTGACTTTTAAAATTTCAATTTGTTGAGTTTTTTAAAATAAAATTTTTCCGCATCAAAGTTTCGAATGATTTATCACGACTGTCAGGAAATGAATTATTAAATTAAGAGTTAAATAAAAAATATTTTATTGAATAATGTAGTTGCTCAACAATTATTATTTTATCATCATAATTTCCACAGAGCAATTTCTTAGCATGACCTCTAGGTCACGTGTCTTGACAGGAACTTTTCAATCAAGTTTTACTTTCATTTTCGTCCAGGGCCGACCCGAGCAATGAAAAATCTAGAAATGTTCGTGCTCCTATTATGCGCCACGGCACTCTCGTTAATGGCCAATCAGATTTCATCACCCAAGAGACTGGGGCCATGGACCAATCAGAAAATAGGTCACCAGATGAGGTCAGTGGGCAGGTCAGGTTACACGGAATTGGAAGGGTTCAACTCCTCCCACCAGGGTAATTTATCCAAAGTTCCTCACCACGGACACCACGTTTACGAGGCCAATGAAGGTGCATTTGAAAATTTCAAACAAACCATTGGCTGGGAGTAAATCCAGACGAACCAATGAGAATTTACGATAAGGGTTCTAAATTTAGAAGGAGAAAATTTCCCTTAAGGATGCTTCCGCTTTGGTCGTAAATTTTAGTGTTTTGAATTTTATTTTCAAGAATTCTTTTCGAGTTTTTGAAAATTATTTGTTTTCTGATGCGGAACCTTTAGATTTATTGCCCAACCTTTTGTTGACCTTTAGGCTACTTTTAATGTTTTCATGAACAATATACAATAATAATAATAATAATAATAATAATAATAATAATATAATAATAATAATAATATAATAATAATAATATAATAATAATAATAATAATAATAATAATAATAATAATAATAATAATAATATAATATAATAATAATATAATAATAATAATAATAATAATAATAATAATAATAATAATAATAATAAATAATAATAATAATAATAATAATAATAATAAATAATAATAATAAATAATAATAATAATAATAATAATAATAATAATAATAATAATAATAATAATAATAATAATAATAATATATAATAATAATAATAATAATAATAATAATAATAACAATAATAATAATAATAATAATAAAATTATATAACATATTATATATTAATAATAATATGAAATATATTATGTTAAAATTATGTCATTGTTATTAATAATAGTATTTCTACTCAATAATAATTCATTAATAATATCCATTCATTCAATAATAATAATTTATTTATAAAAATTGATTGTTATTATTGTTATTACTATTACCGTCATTTTCAATATCATTATCATTATTATATACGAACAATTTGTTTTGTTTTCATAATATAAATTGAAAAATTTATAAATTATACTTCTCCGCATGAGTGTCCAATCTGAAACCAATTCTTTCCTGCATTTATGTAGCGGAATGGATGCTAATGACGCTACGAAAATTACGTAATAATCTCTCTTCATAACCTCTGAGTGAATGCTAACACTAGACAATAAATATTATTTATTTATTTATTAATATATTTTTTAAAATCAATAAATAATAATTAATGTAAGACATTGACCAATAATAATACTAGGACAAAGTAATGACAAGACATCGTCATCAACACCAACCTTAAACTCTTCATCCTCATCATCATCATCATCATCATCATCATCATCGTCATCATCATCATCATCGGATGGAAGAAATTCGAGTGAAGAGATTCTGAGATTCATCCAGTTTGATCAACCTCACTTCGACCTGGACAACCGTCATGCCAATGTGAGTAGTGGATGATGATGATGATGATGATGACGACGACGATGATGATGATTATGACATTGACAACGACGACGACGATGACGACGGCTTAAATTATTCATCCTTTAAACTGTTTGTCATCGTCATCACTCTACTCATGTTCACTGATGACGCTACCACCATGATCAGCATCATCATTATCATCATCAGTTCCAGCAGGGGGAGTGCAAGTACCCTTGTCCGTGCACACCGTCCTCGGCACCACCGGTGTGCAAGGCCGGTGTCAACACGGTCATGGACGGGTGCGGGTGTTGTCCACAGTGTGGTAGACAGATGGGTGACCTTTGCAACTTTCGGGACAAGTGCGACGAGCAGAAAAGTCTCTTCTGCGACTTCAAACTGGATGGGGGGTTCAGAGGTTATTGTCGAGGTGGGTGGTTGAACCCTCGGGTCATTTGAGGAGTTTGTTTCTTGTTTTTTTTTATTAATTTTTTAATTTATTTAATTTGTACTAATTTCTCCAGATACAATTAGTTTCTAGTTTTCAATCAACATTTAACTATTATTAATTTTTATATAATTTTATATTAAGATATTATTAATATTATTATAACGATCCTAATTAAATGTTATTAATATTGCCATTATTATTGTTATTAATATTGTTATTATTATCATTACAATTTTGTTATTAATGTAAAAACTTGTCTCAACAACTCACAATTGTTCGTAAGTATTTCAACCTCTCATTGACATTTATTAAACATTAATTAAATTAAATATTTCCAGAATTTCATACCAAAAAAAATCAAATAATTTCCCTCCAAACTTCAAACGCTCCATTTCGTCTGCTTAATGTTCACTGGGCAGCATTTTATTGCCGAGAAAGCAGTAAAAACCTTTATGGATTGAAAACATTGAGTCACTGGGAAGACACAAAATGTTGTTTATTTGCGTTGCATGACTCGAGTATGCGCTACATGAAGGTTCATCATCATCATTATCATTATCATCATCGTCATCGTCGTCGTCATCGTCGTCGTCATCATCGTCATCATCATCATCATCATCATCATCATCATCATCATCATCGTCATCGTCGTCGTCGTCGTCGTCATCATCATCATCATCATCATCATCATCATCATCATCATCAGCAGCAGCAGCAGCAGCAGCAACATCATCATCATCATCATCATCAACAACAAAACAACAACAAAATTACATAAAATGTTGTTTATTTGCTTTGCATGACTCGAGTGTGCGCTACATGAAGGTTCCATTTTATGCTGCAAATCAATTTCAGACATGTCTTGAAACCAAAAAAAATTAAAAATCAAAAAAAAAAGAAATGTAATCAAAGCTTAATTGATGTCATAAATCACATAAGACTTTACTTGAAAACATCCAAATGCTTTAAAAAGGTATTTAGGACGATAAAAGGATTGTTGTAGCGAATAAAATGTAATATAATACAAAATTTTGGAACTATAATTTTAACGAAAAATATAAAAAAAATATTTAAAATCCAGAAAATAATTCCAATTTTAATATCGGGTTCAAAGTAGGCAGGAAATTCGTCTGCACTTCGTCGCTTACGATGATCAGTCATCAGTCATCATCATCAACAACATCATCATCATCAGCAGCATCATCATCAGCATCATCATCATCGTCGTCATCATCATCACTGTCATCGTCATCAACAGCAACATGATCGTCATCAACAACAACGACAACATCATCGTAAAAGCAGGAAGATAAATAAATGGAAGTTGACGGATTGATGGAATTACTGGAATAATTCTTGGAATGAGTCTTTAATTTTGGACATTTCAGACTCGTCACATTCTGAATTAAATGTTTCGTTAAAAGTCAATTTAGAAAATTATATAAATTCTGATTTAAATTTTTTTTTAATTACGTTTAAATATTTATTTAGTTCAATAAATTAATGTTAACATGAAGTTAAAGTATTTATTGTAATATTTGTAGTCTTATTTTAAGACGTATTTTTGATTTCAGCGGTGAATAAGAAATTGATATTCCACTGTGTTCTTGAGACCTTTTATTTGACAATGGCGCTATATAAATGAAAGTTGACGCATAAATACTATATTAATATTGCCCTTTTAACGCTGCATAAATTGAACTTTTCTTTTATTTATTATATCAATGAATAATGAATTACTAAATAATAAAAATTTAATATATATAAATATCAATAAAAATCATTTATTAATAAGTGTGTCATTATTGGCAATTGTGAGGAAAATGAAAGGAATGTCGACAAAATAAATACTATTGCGATCCGGTCGGCATTGAATTCGATGGTCGGCAGGTTTTCGGTGGTAGCTGGGTAGTATCTGGGTAGTTTCTGAGTAGTATCTGGGTAGTTTCTGAGTAGTTTCTGATGATGACGATGACGATGGTGGTGATGGTGTGGTGATGGTGACGATGACGACGACGATGATGGGTAGTTTCTGGGTAATGAGTAAAATTCTCCGCTCGCAAAAACTTGGGTTTTAGGGCTCAGTGGAGGTTATCTTGTTTGATTGGATAATAAAACTGGATGGAATCCGTGTTCCTAGTAGATTAACGTTTTTCCATTTCTGCGATGGTGATGAAGATCGTAATGATGGTGATTTTTTAAAATTATGTTTATTATTATATTATTGTTATTATTACAATTATTATTATTTTTATTATTATTATTATTATTATTATTATTATTATTATTATCATCGTCATCATCATCATCATCATTATTATATTACTACTAACATTAACGACCAATCAGCGAGGAATCCAAGAGCCTGCAATATCAGCGGCAAGACGATCACAGACGGTCAGACGTACCAGCCGAACTGCAGTCTCATGTGCACCTGTCAAGATGGAAAATACGCCTGTTCAAGTCTCTGCCCTCAGGAGTTGAGACCTCCATCTCCTACTTACTGCAGGGATGCACAGCTGGTTGCAGTAAAAAATCAGTGCTGCAAGGAATGGGTTTGCCCCAACCCTCATAATTATCCCAGTTTGGAGGACACCCTTTCGAGTCAATACCGTAAGTGATGATGATGATGGTGGTGGTTGTGGCCTGGCAAAGGTGATTGGGTGCTAATTGGTGATGCTTGGGTTGTGGTATTTGGTGCTACTGGTAGCGGACTAGAAGGAATTTTTATTGATAATTATTTTTTTCATGTATTTTAAAAATCAATATTAGATTAATAGTTGCTTAATAAGCAAAGTTTCTTTTAGTTAATCTTACTTTAAGTGTGCAAGTTCGTAAGAGAATTATTTGTTTCAAAAGACATCAAAAATCGCACAAACTTTTGAAGAAATATTTTTCTTTTTAATTTTGCCGAGGTTTTTATGGTTTCTTCGTTTGAAATGAAAATCTTCGGCGAATCCTTACTCGTATTTGACACGATATAATACAACAAATAACGTCGTAGTCTTTTTCCGCCCTTTCCATCATTGGCCGCTCGATGACACGCCTCCTTTGAACGCTCCAATGACGGTTCACGTGACACGTACTTCATCTTCGATGGCAGCCAACGAGAAGGCGTGTAACAAAGAAGTAACGGAGTGGAGCATGTGTTCAGTATCGTGTGGACTGGGAGAATCCATAAGAGTCACGAGCGATAATGAAGAATGTCAGGCGAGACAGGAGAGAAGACTTTGCATTGTCAGACCTTGTGGACCAATGACAGAGGTTCTTAATTAATTACGTCAATATGTGTTAATATAATTATGTAAATGAATTTTTCAATTGTTTTTTAATAAATCAGATGTTTATGTTAATTAATTCTTTTTTTCTTTGCCAATGAATTCTTTATATAACGAACTGATTGATTGTGTTAATGAACACTTTACGTTAACGAACTATTTATTTGGCAGAGCATTTGAGAGTCGGTTGAAAATAACTGCTGAACCTAAAATATCTTGAGAACAGATAAGCGTGGAAATAGCAGTAATGCAAAAATGTTTGCTGTTCTACAAAAAAAAATTAACCTTTCATAAGAACTGACCCCTAGTAATCTTCCAACATGCAGTGTTAAAATAACAAATGAGACAAACAACAATAACGAGATTAACAACAACAGCACAGCAATAATAATAACAACAACAGCAACAACAACAGCAGCAACTACAGCAACAACAACAGGAACAACAACAGCAATAATAATAACAACAACCACAACATTAGCTTAATAATACTGATGTTGTGCATCAACATCTTTGATCAAAACGTTACAAAAATCGTAAGGTCTTAAGTAAGCAGTATTAAATATTTCTTATATTATTCCACTTATTTGGTTTAGGATTTACGTTGGAGTTTTGAAATTAATAAAATTAAAATGCTGATGTTATATATTAATATATAATAATATTTGGTATGATGATATGCATTTACAAATTCAATATTAAAATGTAGTCGTAATTTTCTTAGCGGTCTTATAGACTTAAAAATAAAATAAAATAAAATCAAATCAAATAATAAATTTTGAAATGAATAGAATTGATGGTCATTCAAGTGAAAGACTGATAATTTCCTGTGTCCATTCAGAACTTTTGAAAAGGGGAAATATCTAAAGATGAATGAATGAATTCAGAATGAATGAATGAATGGGTGGATGGATAAATAAATGATTCATTGGTTGGATGAGTGACTGATAAAGACTGATTGAATGTGTGGATGAATGGATGAAGCGGGGACGTAATTTCAGCTTTTTCGAGGGAGAGGCAAGCCCTCGCACAACTTGAGAAGATTAACATTTTTTTGGCTTTTAGACAAAATTCAGAGGGATGGATAGGGTGGAGCAAACCCTCGTAAATTATAAGAAGATGAAGATTTTTTTGCGTCTACTCTAAAATCCCCCCTGCTTCCGCCACCCACCCCCAAATTACGTCCCGGGGATGAAGTGAATGACAAATGAACGAATGTAAGGAAAGATTGAATAACGAAAGACAAAAAAAGAATCAAATGTTCGTGGGTTATGCTTTAAGACTGATGCAGAGAGGTTTGTGAGTCTTAAAACCATGAATTAAACATTCAACATTACGCCGCCATCAACATCTAGCCATGCAACAGACGTTAACAAAATAATTATTTTTTTTCTTCAACGTTACAAAGCGACAGCGCTTGCCATAACCACCGTGGTAACCATCATCATCATCATCATCATCAGCATCATCATCATCATCAGCAGCATCATCATCATCATCATCATCAATCATCATCATCATCATCATCATCATCATCATTTCATCATCATCATCATCATCATCATCATCATCATCATCATCATCATCATCATCATCATCATTCATCATCATCATCATCATCATCATCATCATCATCATCATCTCATCATCATCATCATCATCATCCATCATCATCATCATCATCATCATCATCATCATCATCATCATCATCATCATCATCATCATCATCATCATCATCATCATCATCATCATCATCATCATCATCATCATCATCATCATCATCATCATCATCATCACATCATCATCATCATCATCATCATCATCATCATCATCATCATCATCTCATCATCCTCATCATCCTCATCATCCTCATCATCATCATCATCATCATCATCCTCATCATCCTCATCATCCTCATCATCCTCATCATCCTCATCATCCTCATCATCCTCATCATCCTCATCATCCTCATCATCTCATCATCATCATCATCATCATCATCATCATCATCATCATCATCATCATCATCACAACCACCACCACCATCATCATCATCATCATCATCATTTTCATCACCAAATGCATCTTTCCACTTCCTGATCCTGTTATGAATACAATTTTAAAACTTCATGAAGACGTTTATTCGCTTCATTCTTTTTATTTGTTTTTATAATTTTCTGTATTATTATAATTCTGTATTATTACATTTTTCTGTATTATCGTATTTCTGTAATTTTACAATTTTATTTTTATATTTCTGTTATAATTTATGTTTCTGTATTTTTATATTTATGGCATTCATTGCACAGAGTTGTAAGGTGGTGTCGTTGTTATTAAGTGGGTCTTATTCGTCTTCTCCAGGAATCAATGCTGCCACTGTACACTCGTGTCACTTTTAGATACGTGTGTACGTGTGTACGCTAGTACTTGTGTGCATCTGTGCGTGAGTACATGTACACATGAGTACTTGTGCACGTGCATATCCTTATCTATCAGGTCTCATTTGCATGTCCATCCCTGGGCTAGAAATGGCATTGGTGTTTGTCAGAGGATATAATAATATTGTTATATATTTTATTTTTTAATTTATTATGGCTGCATCATCATCATCATCATCGCCGGTTAAAAAAATCATCAGTTTTCCGACCGTCTTAATATTACTTCCTATTGTCCACCCCTTAAAAAATAATACTTGCCACAGTCGACCCCCCTTAAAAATATTACTTCCTGTGTTCGACCCCTGAACAAAGAAAAGAGGGAATGAAATGAAATCAACATCGCACCAAA
This sequence comes from Whitmania pigra, assembly GCA_021613335.1. Taxonomy (NCBI): domain Eukaryota; kingdom Metazoa; phylum Annelida; class Clitellata; order Hirudinida; family Haemopidae; genus Whitmania; species Whitmania pigra. Next base: position 299,270 of record JAJTWR010000136.1, read on the forward strand.
AGTCATTATTCAGACTTTGTGAATAACGTGACCGTCAGAGAGACAATCAGTACCACTATATTTCATCGTCATCCTCGTCGTCATCGTCATCGTCATCGCATCATCATCATCAATCATCATCATCATCATACATCAGCATCAGCATCATCATCATCAATCAGCATCATCATCATCATCATCATCATCATTCATCATCATCATCATCAGATCATCAGCATCATCATCAGCAGCATCATCATCATCATCATCAGCATCATCATCATCATCATCATCATCATCATCATCATCATCATCATCATCATCATCATCATCAATCATCATCATCATCATCATCCATCATCAGCATCATCATCATCAGCTCATCATCATCAATCATCATCAATCCATCAGCATCAATCATCAATCATCATCATCATCACATCATCATCAGCATCATCATCATCATCATCATCATCATCATCATCATCATCATCATCATCATCATCATCAGCATCATCATCATCATCATCATCATCATCATCATCATCATCATCCATCAATCATCATCATCATCATCATCATCATCATCATCATCATCATCATCATCATCATCATCATCATCATCATCACATCATCATCATCATCAATCATCATCATCAGCAATCATCATCATCATCATCATCATCATCATCAAAGCATCATCATCATCATCATCATCATCAATCATCATCATCATCATCATCATCATCATCATCATCATCATCATCATCATCATCATCATCATCATCATCATCATCATCATCATCATCATCATCATCATCATCATCATCATCATCATCATCATCATCATCAATCATCATCATCATCATCATCATCATCATCATCATCATCATCATATCATCATCATCGCATCATCATCATCATCATCATCATCATCAACATGATCACCATCATCGTCATCACCACCTAGCAGCTATCCATGGAACAGCCGAGCAGAAGAAAGGACGTTCCTCACCACTCAAAGAAACCGGATGCCATCGACAAAAAATACCCCAAAAGCAACCTCAGCCCAACGTCTGGGGTAAAGTGCAGGGCCACCATAGAGAGCCCCAAGTGGGAGAACATCCAGTACGAGGAGTGCGTCAGCGAGCAAACGTACCAGCTGAGGTACTGCTCGACCTGCCGAAAGTGTTGCGGACCCGAAAAGACAAGGACTGTCGAGGTGAAATTCCAGTGTCCCGAGAATAAGACTCTACTCAAGCCATTCATGTTCATCGAGAAGTGCGTCTGCTACAAGGCCAAGAATTGTCCTTTCTCTTGAAGAGGCAGGTGACGACGACGACGAAGAAGATGAAAGTGAGGACGGTTGTGATAGTAATGATCTACCTGGCTAAGCGGTGGAGCTGGTAGAAAATCGGCGTCTTTGTGAGGCTTAAAAGGATCTTCAACGAGAGGGAGTCTGCTTGCTTACGCAACCCTTTTTTTGAGGTCGTGTTTCTTAGTTATTATGATAACGATTTCGACAATTTGTTAGTTTGTCGTTTGCATTGACACTCACTAAGTAGCTTGTGTTGTACTTATTCCACGTTTTGAATAATATTCGATATTATGGATAATATATCTTCGATCACTTGATAGTGGTCACATGGATAGCTTGCCGCCGCGCTTATTTATTAATTATTAATTTTTTGAACCGGAGAGTTTAAAATTTGTCAAATTTTTCGAGGAAAATTTGGCAATTTTACAAGGTACCAAATATGGCTTTCAAGTTTTGACAACTTAAAAATATTTTTTTCGATTTACTTACAAATTGTGCAGCTCAAACACTCTTTTTGATGCAATCTTGAAAAAATTGGTCACTTTCCCTCGAGTCTTAAATTCCTTTTGCATTGTATCATTCCAACCGTTTTAATCGACAAGGCTAATTTGCAATTTAATCCTGTACTCATTAAAACTTATGACCCAACATTTCGTATTATGAAATTCTCAATCCTCCGTGTCCATTCTCCTAGCATTCAATTAGTCAACCGTGACGGTAATCTTTTATTAGAGTACTAATTGATTCCAACTGAATAAGCAAATTATTCCTAACAAACCAGTAAAGCCGACCCCTGCTCGAGAAGCAGACGAGTAACTCTTACCCACAACATAATTCAGCAGAACCGACTAACAGGATGGGGTGATGGTAAAGTGGCATTGTCATCGCTCAAGTTTTAATACAGTCTAGCTATATAGATTGCCAGAATCGATGAAAATTTGAATAGTTATCAACCAAGCCCAATAATAATAATAATATTATGATTATCATGGCCAGGAATAAAGGTAGCCCTTGAAGAAAAACAAAGAATGAACAATGCTAGACAAGTTAATTACAAAAGAACTCTCCGGTCACATTCCACAACATTTCACCTGTGTGTCGGGTGAGTTTGTGTGTGCTGAGTGCGCATGACGACACGAACACACCAAACTGAAGCAGTGAAACGAATGAAGACGAATCTAGGTACGCGACGAACGATGCATCAATTAATTACAAAACGTACGTGAGAAATGTCGACAAAAATAGTTCTGACACGAGAAATTTTTTAAAATCACTTCAAGTCACAGAAAAATCAAAAATCAAAGCAAACGACGTGGGTGCGCAAAACGACAATCTAAATAAAAATCGCGAGTAACCGATTACAAAAAAAAACCGCATAGTTACACTTTACACGTCAAATATGCACATCGAGGCCCTGTGCCAGCCACAAAACCGCTACAAATCGTGTCACTTAAAACCAGACGCCATAAATTTACACGGTTCGACCTCTCTGCCACGACCTTTCATTGCTTCAGCAGAGAATGGACAGGAGGTCATTCTAACAAACTGGCATTCAAATAACTGGGACGACCACCGAACCTGGTGACAGGGATCGCGGAAAAACTCTCGAGAACGAAGGCATGAATGATGCCATCGACGATGCAAACAACTGTTTCCAATACAAAAAGAATACAGAAAAGCTGTCCCGAACAAAGCGAAAAATATTGCTAATCTACAAGGTGGGTAGAACATCAGTTACTAAGGTGAAGGAACTCATGAATACCGAAAAACCAACAGCAAACATAAGTGGACAACATCAAACAAAAAAACGGTTCCATATAATCACTCACTTTTGTACATAGATATAATGGTACAGAAACGGCCATTGCATTCCGTCGCATAACAACAATTCATCACTCTTGCTTTTGGAAGGCGTTAGCGTTGTTGTACCTGTGAGATCTGGGGTGACCTCGATAGCCCCCGGCCTGGTCGTTCTCTGGCCTGTTCCTCTGGTATCGGTACTGGTTTTGAAAGTTCCGCTGACCCCTGTAACCTCCCCTTCCGCCTCTTCCCCTGCCGAACTGCCAGTTTTGGCGAGGGGGTTGGGGAGATGTGGACAGTACTTCTTCCGGCTGTTGAAAATGAGACTGCGTCTGCATGGGAAGGTTATCGGGACGGGCGTCTGTCTGCAAATGGAAGTTCTCGTTTTCCTGTTCTTCTGGTTGGGGCTGAAAGGTGGACTGCTGAACGGGGACTTCGAACTGGGGAGGGTAGTAAACTTCCTCGGCAGGTCCGGCTTCGGCGGCCTCGGGATATTCTTCAATTTGGCTGTAAGGGTCAGCTGGCGCTTGGTGTGCAGTGTACATTTGCTGTGTGCAGAAAATCAAATAACCAAAATCATTACAATGAAGCAGCATGACGTATTAACAGTGTGGGCATTTATAAATTAATTTGCTATGTAATTGGTTTAATTGTAACTATAGTTAATCTATATAGCGTCATGTACTTTAGAGGCACTCCTTGTAATCATTTACGTAGGACGCCTGTGGCAGTACAGGCTGGATTTCGAACACGACACATTACGACTGTTGCCATTACCTCCGCATGCAGGAATGTAACCCATTCGGCCAAACGGATGTATATATCAATATGATGTACATATAAATATGATGTACATATAAATATGATGTACATATCAACATGATGTACATATAAATATGATGTACATATCAATATGAAGTACATATCATTCTATGAGCAAGTCCTCGAGAAACTCACCGCTCCTGGCTGAAAGTATGTTGTGCCATTGATGATGGCGTGATGGTAAACGGCAGGAAAAGATAGAGGGTTCTGAATGGTGTAGTCGTACGAGGTGAATGCAGGCACGGGGGCGTACTGGTGGGTGACTGGCATCGTGTTCGTGGGGGCATAGATGGTGTTCGTCAAAGGAATGGTGACGTACTAAAATAAGAAAAATAGCAGATGCCAACTCGTTCGGAAAGAATCATCCGACAATGCTCTAGAAAATGGCCCACCTTTGGTACAAAGACGGCGTTTTCAATGGGGTGTGCATTCACGTGGAATGACGTCCGGTCGACGTCCGGCATGCGAGCGTCGGTGGTGGTCGGGATGTTCGGCAAGGGTGCATCGACTTGTGGTAATTCAACTGAAAAAGACCGCAGAAATTAATAAAAATAAATTATAAAAACAAATATGAAAACTATTAGTTAATCAGACCAAATTGTTTTAATTTTTTAGTTTGACACAAAATTTGTTTCCATAAAATTTGGCATTGTTAAATTCATAAATTAATACACAGTACAATGGTTGGTTAAACCATGGGTAGTACGTGTTATTAAGAACCTTGTCGATGTTGGTTAAGAATCAAGAGACATACCCATTTGTTCTGAGACTTCCTTGTATATTTCTGATTCCTGCAGAAAGGTGAACTCTCCTTCCATACCCTTGAGGATATCCTGGAGGGGTTTGTTGCACGGGTCGACGGTCGAACCGCCGGAGTGGGGCGAAGCTTCCCCGTTGCTCGAATCTGTGGTAACCTCGGAAGAGGATGTAGATTTGTCGTTGGAAATTTTCAAATCGCCGATCGAGTTCTCGATGCTGGACATTTGCGAATTACTTCTCGGGCAGGACAGGGCGCGGACGTTTTCGACGATCTTGTCGACGGCGTCGTGGATCTTTTCGTACGTCGTTCCTATCACCTCGGCATTGTCTTTCCTCATGTACTTGCACAAGTGACCGGCAGCCATCTGTATGCAGTCCTCAGATCTGCACAGTAATTAATCATCTTTGTAAATTTGCATTTTAACAAGATTTGATTGTTTTTGTAATATTTCAATGACGGCAAAGAAAAAACAAAAGTAACCAAAAACTGTAAACAAAATGTAATCAAATACTTTAGAGAAGTGTAATCAGATATCTTAATCTTACATGTCTTCCGAGGTCGAGATAAGGTTTCCAAATTCTGCGAGGGATGTGGTCTCTTCGTCCGTCAAGACGTTTGCACCGTTCAGCAGGTGAGTTTGTTTGTTTTGAACAATCCTTAAGACAGACTGAAGCATGAGGATCTCTTGTGCTTCTTGCAAGCCCAGAGTGCTGGATGCCCCCAATCTCGGACTCCACGATTCTTCCGACCTGCCATTCTCCGTCTGAAAGTTTCGTAGGATTTCTCATGAAAGCGGGCAAAATTTTGCATAGATTTAGAATTGAATGTAACAAAATAAATGTTAAAACACCAACCCCTGCAGCTATGCCTTGAATTTGCTTTTGAAGCTCCCTTGCAAATTCTAGGTTCTGGTTCACAAGATCATACTTTTCTAAAGCTTCCTATAACATTATTTTAGGACAATTTAATAGTTTTTAAACAACAACATAGAGATATAAACTGGTAATAACTGATTGACTGACGTTGCATCTATTTCTTTTTATATTTCTTAATAATATGAAAGTGATAAATGAACTAATCCTAACCATTTGCTCTCTTGCCAACTTCTCTCCTCCAGCAATTTTCTGTTTATAACCATCAAGTTTTGTCTAAAACATTTGCATATTTGTGTTTACTTATGTTAATCTCATTAGTTCTAGTTATGCAACGTACAAAGTATTTATAAAGCAAACGCACCGACATAAATTACACAAAGCTCTAATTACGACTGGTTTAAACATGATAACGTTTTTGATGACTCAGCAAAAGTGAATCCAAGGCTAACTTAATTCTAAGTATTTAACAATCTAAAATGAATGTAATCGTTTCATCTTGTTCACCTTTCGCTTTTCCAAATTGCGTACTTTCTTATCGATGGCCCCAATGCAGAGTTTGGGGACTGATTCAGCGTCGCACGCCTGAATAACATCATCTGGGTCACGAGAGACGGCGTTGTCGGTTGTACGAACAGAAACCATTTTGTAATTTATCAAGTAATCCGTAAAAGTAAAGTGTCGATAGTCCGATCTAAATCCGCCCACGCTTTCAGAAACAAAAATTAGCGATAAACAAGCCCCCTGTAGCACGGTATAGAAAGGGAAACAGAGCTCGACAAAAGATATCGGACGATGATAAAACAACGTTGGCATGCGAACCATAAAAAGCAAGATTTATAATTCCAGAAATTTCTAAAAGTTGCAATTATCCCAATTATGTTATAAAAATTTCAGCAATTTGCAAAATTAAATTAACACAAGCAATGGCATTTACTTAATATTCTCTGTTATGTAGGTCTGCATATTTTGACATTGACTGACTCATAAATTAGTTCATTTTAACAACAATAAAATTTTATATTTTAATTGATATGAAGTTACAGAAATTATTATATTTAAGTTTGTACTTTGAAATCATGAAGGTCGTGATGTTACTGAAAGAATGAAACATTCTTAAAATAGCCTTTTATTGTAACTTGTAACCATTGTTTCTTTTCCAGGGACCTGCTGAAAACGGCTTTTCTTACAAAAACTGAAGATGTCTTCAGTCAAAAATCATCCATCCAGCGTCTTGTTCATTTACGAAAGGTTATAAATGCAACGTGCAGCCTCTGTTATGTATTATAAAGTTTGTGGCATAAACACTACTAAATACTTTTCTTTACAAAATAGTTTGCGTCTGGAATTTCTCAGTTGAAGATATTTGCCACACCATCCAGTTACTCTTGTTTCAACGCCGTATCAGTTGATCATCAGATTTGGGGTACTTGATATTTGTACTTGTACTCGAGTACCGATTTCAGGTACCTGTACTTGTACTTGTACTCAATCTTGAATACTTGTTCCCATTTTATTGAAAAGCATGTTTATTGACGCTTATTTGCATAGTTGGACTTGTGAAGTGGACTTAGCAGGATTATAGGTTACTTCCTATTCAGGTTGTTTGACATTTCACATGATTTTGCAACCACTTAAATTCTATCGTTTAATGTACAAGAATTTTTATTATAATACATCTTCATTCTACATTGTTTAGAACATATAATCAGTGGCGTCACCAGGGTTGGTGTTATTCGGTGCGAGAAACTTGTGGTGTCGTAGGACTTTCATCATAAGCCTTAAGTTGGTGACAAGCAAAAAAAGTTTTCTTGGTTCAAAATTTTGTTCAGAAATAAACGAATTCAAAACTTTAAAAAAATGTCTTTGTAAAGTACTTGCTCATAGTCATCGGTACTTGTACTTGAACCTGAATAATTGTACTTGATTGAATCTCGAGTACTTGAAACTTGAGTACCATGTCTGCTGACCATTCTTAATTTTTAACAATTGCTGATTGAATTTTGTGAATGCATTTTTTGTCTTACTTATATTTCACACATGCTTTGAAAGTAGCCAAGATTTTAGTGTTTTTAATGAATAAATAAATGATGACTGAACAAATACAATACCGAGAATATGAACAATATGATTGTCTCGAACAGTGATCGAATAAATTTTTATGTCAATTCAGAGAACTAAGATTGCGCACTTATTTCATTAAATGCCTGTTATAACACCAAAAAAGAGAATGTTGATATTGAATCAAGCAAAGTATTATTGTTTGGGTAATGACGGCGGTGTCATTGAATTGTTGATTTATTTATTAGTTTAAACTCTATAAATTATTTTTAATTGTTGCAATTACATTAAATGTAAAAAATTGATGTTTTCTAAACTCTGAATAACTCTAAAGTTTCACATACTTGCCTTCACATTCTTTGGACAGTTTAACTTGTTATTGGTAACTGTTTACATCTGCTCGGCTTCTTAATTAATAGTTAATGCCTTTACTACTACATCGGGCACTTCTTAATATTTCTAAAAAATATTTGAGCTTATCTAATACGTCTGCTGTAAAATTATTATCTCACAACATATTGAAGATACCTGCACGAAAGTTCGTATTAATTATTTTGTAAAAATGCCATCAAATGCAAACTGGTTTTTATAATATCACGTGTTTGTCTTTAGCCGAATGAATAGCTCAAGTTCCACAACCAAATTTACAAGCCCGGAGTTTAAAAACTTGTTTACACCGGAGTTTCAGACTCTTATAAATCTTTTTGAAAAATATGGCTACGAGATGCGAATTGCTGGAGGGGCGGTTCGTGATCTTTTGACTGGAAAGATGCCGCACGATGTTGACTTTGCAACAACAGCCACACCTCAAGACATGATAGATATGTTTGAAAAGGAAAACGTGCGGATGATCAACAACAATGGTGAAAAACATGGAACTGTTACCTGTAGAATAAATGATAAGGTTTAAAGTTTTTTATCATCTTTTAAAATGATCTTCTCTTGCTGAATTTTAATTTGTGAATTCTGACGATGATCCGCAACAATTACAGGAGAACTTCGAGGTCACAACTCTACGAGTGGACGTCAGGACAGACGGCCGACATGCAGAAGTCGAATTCACCAAGGATTGGATAAAAGATGCAGAAAGGAGAGACCTAACCGTCAACTCTATGTTTTTGGGTGAGAAGTGTTTCTCATCATTTTGTAATGTTTCAGATCATTCATATTCTTAACCATTTAAATATCCTAATTTTAGAAGATTCATAGGCTAAATTATATGAAGCTTTTTAATGCTTAAAAAAGCTGACACTTTTTGAAAAAATTGTAATAAAATATTAATAATTTGTATAACATTTTCTAATAATATTTTGTATAATGCCACAAGTTCTACCATGATGGATGCTAAGTTAGGATTCATTTTTAGCTATTGGTGGATATTTATCAGCCAGAGTAAATGTAGCAGTTATCAAATGGTTCCACACATTGCTCACATCCAGTTTAATAACATTTTGGAATTTTATTGTCTGTTTGCTTTCTTAAATAATCTAATTAAATAAATTAAATTTGTTAAAACTACTTCATAAAATTGTTATTTGAAAGGTTTTGATGGAACGCTGTACGATTATTTTGATGGGAGGAAGGATCTAATCGAGAAGAGATTGAGGTTTGTTGGGACAGCCTCAAAGAGGATTCAGGAAGATTATTTGAGGATCCTTAGATATTTCAGGTGGTTGTGAATTTAGTAGTTAATTAACTATTATTTTGATTTGCAAAACTCATATTTTTCTTTTTTATTTTTCGTTTTATCAACGACTCCCAACAAACAAGGATTTATGATAATGTTGAGCGTTTTGAATTAGATTCTTTGGACGCATCTCGGACCGACCGGACAGTCACGAAACAGAAACATTGGCTGCCATCAGAGACAATGCTCTTGGTCTTTCAGGTGAGAGAACAGTTGCATTTCTGATTCTAATTTGTTGAACGAGTGCAGCATTTTTTTTTTAACTGTTCTACCTGCAATTGAAAGTTTGAACTAGATCTGTAATTTATGGAAGTTATTTGGAACTATAATTTCTGTGTAATTATAACTAAACATGGTCAGAGTACAACTGAGGTAACTACATCTTTGGCAATAATTGACGACATTTGTTCCACCCGATTAAAGGCATTGCTGGTGAAAGAATTTGGGTCGAGTTGAAGAAAATAGCCACAGGAAGGCATGCCAGCAGTCTGTTTAAAGTCATGAATGACACTAATGTTCTCTCCAACATAGGTAATTGTTAATAATAATAATAATATTTTTATGCTATTTGTAACAATCTTTTTGATATTTATAATGGTTTAACATCAATGGAATTGTTCAAACAATGGCAGTGTTAACTATTGCTATCTGATGCATTGTGAGTAATTATTAATTATTTGATAATTGTAATTACTCTAAGTAGTCAAAATTATTAAATAAGGTTTCACTGGAGAGCTTCGGTTTGATGTTCTTGACGAGGTATGGCGCAGATGTCAGGATCTTGAACCCCTCCCCGTGACGATCATTTCCTCACTCTTCTCCTCGGAAGATCAGGTAGTCGAGACTCATTTTAAGTCCATTTTTTGGCTTATTCATGGTTGGTGAATGCGAGTTAATTTTGCCCAAAATGTTTGCAACTGTTCAAGGTCAATGAACTCCACAAGAGAGTGAAAATGTCGAAGGACGAATTCCAACTCGGACTCTTCATCCTTGCACACAGACACGACGAAATATTTGCAAACGTCTCGAACAAGACGAAGGATCAAACGATTCTCGAGAAGCAGACAAGCAATGCTTGTGGCGAATCCAGAGAAGCTAAAAAACTCAAGAGAGATGACGTCGACGAAATCCAACGAAGGGAGAAAGAGTCGGAAAGGGATCAAAACCTTCCGCTAGAAGGCGAACAAAAGCTGGAATTTTGTGACTCTGACATCCTGAAAAAGTCTTTGCATCACTGTCAAGATCTTCTGGTAGATACCACCATGCCAGTGAACAAGACTCGTATTAAAATAATAGAGTTGCTCAAGTATTCGAACATGAGGGACACGCTCGAACAGTTCCAACAATGGACGCTGCCGAGGTTTCCAGTCAGCGGAATAAAGCTGATCGAAGTTGGGGTTCCGAAAGGTCCCATTTTTTCGAGGGAGTTGAGCAGGCTCAAGGACATATGGAGACAGAGCAGGTTTGAGAAGACTGAAGAAGAATTGCTTCAATACTTGAAGAAATATGACAAAAGCGAGGTCAAAAGTGAGGGCTGATGCTTGATTTGCTCAGTCGATTACTTGTTTACTGTGCTTACTGTAAGTAACTGTATTAATATCAACAGCAAGATTTGCAGTGTAAAAATAAATTCATCTGATCCCAGTGAAAGTTGTGGCCCATACCTGCATTCCAAACTAAGTCACTTTTATGTCCATTAATGAAATAAATAGAATAAAATGTTTAATCAATTTAGAAAGATTGCCACATTTTCCAAATGCTTCTTTGAAAAGCAAACTTTTGTAATCACTAAAATGAGTGAAAAACTTAAGACAATTCTATGCTCAGAAATTGCATAAAAACAATCTCGAACTTAAATAATCTTAAAAACATAACAAAGTAGGTTAAGGTAGGGTCTGAGACTGTTTAAAATGGTTGTGGTATCGTGGCATTCTTTACTTTAAGGGATTAATCAATTTAATAATAGTTAGCTCTTAGGACGCCATGGGGTCACTTATCTATTGTTGTTCAAAGATACCTTAGGTGCTGATCTCAAAGTGCCACTAGTTCAGCTAAGTGACACTCTTCGGGTATTTGAAATTCATGAGTTTGTTAGTAACAAGTTGTTTTACGCCAGATGTCCAAATACCACTTACTCGTCTGCCTTTTTTAGGATTGCTGCATTGACAGACAATATCCTTGTTTGAGGGCATATTGCTTGCATTCTGTTCCATCACCTTGCCCTTACTAAATTCATTCGCGACTTCCATTGTATAAAAACCTTATTAACAGTAAATCTATGGATTCGCAAAAACCTAATCATTCTGAACGTTTTTTTTAGGAAAACCATTTGCATAGCGCTCCTTCGCGAGACTGCGTGAGCTGGCTTAATAGGACGGTTACCCCTCTCGATTATGACACAATACCGTTGATTATAATTATACAATAGTATTGAAACATATTGATCACAATACAATGATATTCATCGATGTCGCTGTGCATACGGGGCACTTTTAACCCCGCATTGTTAGGTCCGAAATTTGCTGGACTGTATCCCTCGCAGTGAACGCTCGCCTCAGATTCCTCTCATCTTTTCAATATGACTTTGCACTCGTTTTCGTCTTTACTGTAATAATAATAATAATAATAATAATGATAATAATAATAATAATTGCTAAGCCCAGGTTTAAATACATAGGAGTGCAGGCCTTCAAGTATTAAATCAACTTGAATTGCTCCTGTTGACCTGTGTATCAGAGTGCCCATCGCCTGCATAACTTTTTGCAGGATTGGTAAAATATGCTTCAGCGAATTTACAAATTGCTTCAAATTCAAAATTCTTGCCTCAGAGAGTCAAACCTTCATACTGCAGAACTATGAACTAAACAACAGAAAGACCCATCAATCACCATAACCAGTCCCCAGCATCTAATATACCGATAGCCATTTCGTGCTCGTAGCTTCTGGTAAAATGAACATTCACCAACGGACTGACTACACGAAAGGATACAAAGAAACGACGTCGACAGCAATGAACCTGTACAAAAATCGGTTGGCGGACTCTTTGCAAGTTGTTGCAAATTTGAAGCTACGGCGATAACAGCAGTCGGTAAGACGACAAACGAAGAGCAAATGTCCTCGGCAGAAATGAACGTCCATTTCCAAATGTTTCTTCACGGGCCACTCGACGATACAGTTAAAGACAAAGGAAAATTATCCAACATCAGCAAACCAAAAACAATTGAAAACCGAGTTTTTTTTGTCTCGTGGGCCTCCAAACATAAGGACCGAAATCACATGTCAAACGAAATGCCTGCACGAAATAAAACGAGTGATCTGAACCCTCATGATTGAGAGGTGCGAAAAATGGCGAGCATGTAGACAATCTGAACTTTGAAATAGTTAATGCACGCTATTAATTCTCTAGAACTGAAAACTGTAAAACTTCATAATATCAATGAATTATGAGATTTCTCATGAATGAAGCATCGTTGGCGAACTAAAAAAATGAGCAGATCTAATGCAGATGCGTCCGGTCGAAGCAATCGTGTTCTTGTAAATCTATGCCTACGGTCGGAAACACGCATCACAATGTCACAATGCACGAACACCTTGTACGCATCACAGACTACATTTCTATTTGCAGCCGTGAAAAATTCGAGGGACCGACGCTCTCCAGACAGAAGACAGAATACTGATGCTCGGAGTACAACGAACGAGCGAGCTGTTTCCAAAAATAAAAATAAAAATAGCGAGCTAATTAAAGAAATTATTCAATAAAAGATGTTGACTAAAAATAAACCACGAAACTCGTAGAGGCGAAACCAACTCGGCCTCACATCGAGACCGGTCAGTGAGCGAACGTCTGCTCGTAACTGTCGGTTCGTTCGAGTATTCCATGCGACTATTCAATCGGTCCAACGGGAATTAAATGACTATTTTCAATCAAAATTTACGAGAACATTGACATAAAATTCTTCTGATTTTCAAAATGTTGCTCCTCTTAAAGCTTCGAAATAATTGAGTAAGCAATCTGAAAAGAAGGGACAATGTCACTGGATCACATTATTTAAAAAAAAAATTATCTTTTAACTAATAAAATGGACTGATTGCTTAGGTTTACGAGATATTTATATTTTAAATGATTATGCACGATGAATTGGAATTAATTTCTATGAATAATTAAATATCTCTCGGTGCAGTCGACTCACTGTGAAGCTACTTTTCTTTTGCCGAAGATCGGTAGTGATGATAGATGATGAATATGACGATGTTGATGATGAAAGTGACGATGTTCATGATGAAGGCAACAGTGGAGATGCTACTGGTTGGAAAGTCCTTGTGTTGCCGTAGAAACAGGTGACGACCTTATCATAAAAAATGATTCAAATGAAATTGATCTAATTAGGCCAATTAGTAATCATGAATACAACTATAGTTGGCAGTAATTACCTTTCTGAAAGCATCCTTGGCTCTGTTGAAATAATTGAATCAATTATTAAATAATTTTGTTCAATTCATGAAAAAAGCTCATATCATTGAAAAAAGCAAAAATAATAAAAAAAATGGAAATTAACCAAAAAATACCGCAGAACCAACAACAATAGCAATAATTAAAGATGGAAAATCAAAAACAAGAAGCTAGAACTGAGTGTCCACCCACAACTGAAAGCTGCCCACATTTATTGTGCGAAGGTTGCACATCATTACATTCATTATATTCGGTGTAACGTTAACATTGAGGGTGATAACAATTTAAAGGATGCTACTATTAGATGTACACTACTGACATTAAATATAACATTTATTTACAGCTTCGACATCAAATTCGACGTTAATTTACAGCATCTAGCTTCTTACCCGGTGAGACCCTGTTCAAAAACGAGGGAAGGTTTGGTCGAGAGTTTTCAATTTCCTGCTCAAAAAACCTCTTCTTGGCTAAGAAAGTCATTGTTTCAGCAGACAGTGAACCGTCACTTGCCTGCAAATGATTTTAAGCAAGGGCTGTCACGATGATGGATGTGTGTGAGAAAGCGGATATTGTTAGCGAGTTTGCATTCATCATGTCATGTCAACCACGCCATGTCTGGGAAGATGTGCAAGCATAATGTGTTTGTGAAACATTGAGAGTGGACGTTGGAAAAGTGAAAATAACAATCAAACAAGAAGTGAAAAATCATGCTGTACGATGCAACAACAAAGATTTAATATGCCAAGTAGTTGAATAAATCAATGCACTAAAGAAGTAACAAATCGTTGATAAACAAAAGCAGGCACGAATCTCAATTTCAAAAACAAAAGCGCAACCTTCACGAGAGCTCCGACCAAACAAACCTTCGAAGAGAAAGGCGCTCTGGATGACGTCGGACCTGACGCATGCATTTGCACTGCACTCGACTTTGGCGTCGAGGTCGTGCACTCGGATGCCCTCAAGGCATAACCAGATTTCATCTCTTCCAACTTCCCCGACGGAATCCTGGCTTGGAGTCTCGGATCGTCGATCGGACTGAACCCGCTCGATTCAAAGAAATGTTTCTTTTCCTTCGACATCTGAGAGCACCTCCAAGCCTGTCGGTCGCCTTTGTTGTTTTTCCGAGAGCTTCCTTCCTCGAGGAACAAAGATGCCATGTTCGAGGCTTTGTGACTCGAATGCGACATGGTGGAAAATAAAGACGACTTGATGTCTGACGGTCGCTCCAGAGACTCGTCGGATGGTTCCGAACGGCCGACGGGTTTTGGCAGGACGTTCGGGAGAGGTGCGATTTTATTGGACACGGAGAAATTACATTGAGAATTATTTCCAATTTCTTCAAAGCGTCCGTAACCCAAAGAAAGGGTTTCAATTTGCGACGTAAAAGAATCTCTGGCGTCTGCCATTCTCAAATTCTCTTCCCTCATCTCCTCAGGAGGTGAAAGTTCAAACGAGGGGACAGGTTCGTAAGTACAATTCTTCTGATTTTGTAAAAAAATCAATTTTACGATCATGCACATTCAACATGATAACCACAAACAAAACAACGATAAAATAACTTAATCCATGCTCTAACAAATCGCTAATAAACTAATTAATTAACTAATAATAAAATCAAAATCAACTAATTGAAAGTAGAAAGTGAATGAAAGCAGACAAAGCTGGACAGATCGTGCAGATACAAAGCTTTTAACAAGACAATCACGTGTGCATGCACTGCACGAAACAATTCAAGAATCACTGACAGTCATAAAAGCATGCTTAACGAAGCAAACAAATTCTCATCTCACGTGGTCCACCTCGTCTAAGGCCTCCGTGTTTTGGACATCCACGTCGAGATTCTGAATTTCTTTGACAGCATCGGGTCGACAGACCGTCGGAGAGGCAGAGGATGAATGCATCTCCAACAACTGAAAAGCAGACGACATTTTAGATCGCATTGCAGTATCGGCAAGTCATCCAGGGCCGAAGGAAGGACCAAAAATACCTTCTCCTCGGATCTCGATTCGCAGCCCCAATCGAGACTGGACAGAGAATCGATCCTCATGTTATCGACCGGGCCGACTCGGATGTCCTCCTTCCTCTTCGATTTGTCCGAGGGGATGGAATCGGCTGCCGGATCATCTCGGAGGAGGCAGGAATCGAACCCGTGACAGACGACGAGGGTCAGTTTGTTATCCATGGAGCTCTTGAGGATGCTTACTGCCTCTTGATGAGTGGAGCCAAGGATGCTCTGTCCGTTCACCTGGCGAAGAGAATTTAGAGGTTTAGATTAAACAATATTTTTTAAAATGTTTAAGACAAAACTTTTTAACTTAATCTAAATAAACTTGTTAACCATTTAGTCATTACCAGTACAACTGACTCAAGGAAATGTAACAAAAACAAAAATATTAAAATTAAACTTAAATTCCCTTAGCTGAATTATTACTACGAACAACATAAACTTCAGACCTCCAAAATCCTGTGCCCCACTTTCAGACGTCCATCCTTGAAGGCAATTCCCGATGGATGGATCTGATGAACGAGCAACCCATGCATTAACATGCTCATTAAACAACATCGATAACGTAAAACAATAAAATAATCTTATGTTCTTATCCCCAATTAAGGCACCTTCTACTTGTTAACTTTATTAACGACTAAGTTGCACTCTACAGTTGCGTTCATGATGGCGAATAAAATAAATTCTTTACAAACCGCCCAAAAAGAAATCACAAAAAACAAACTTTTGAAATAAAAATCCCTTCGTCCCTCGGGTCGAGAGGGTTTCCTGACTTGCTCCTGTGTCCGCCTCTAATGCTCATCCCCAGCTTTCCACCGGGTTCCCGTACGAGCACCACCTCCTTCGGAAAGAACACGGAAGAAGGAATTGTTTAAGTCACGCACACGAACGTAAATGCATGGTTCCGTGAAGTATTAGTGAAATTTGTTCAATCAATTAGCTAGTACAAATGTCTAATCAAGTAATTGAAACATGATAACAAATCAAGTAATTCAAACATGTTGATAAATCAATCACCAACCTGCAAACCTGTGGAGGTTGAATCCCTCGAGACCTCGATGCAAATCACATCTTCTGAGCCCTGGAGTAGTTCCACCACGACGGAATGTCCGGCATTCCGGACGTCCGCCCCGTTGACCGACAGAATTCTGTCCCCGATCCTGAGCGGGGATTTCGAGGCAACCCCGTCGGAAGCGATCCTCGATATAAAAACTCCCGGCACGTTCGAACCGTAGGCCGGGTTCGGACGACCCGACCCCCCTGCGATGCTCAAGCCGAGGGGTCCTTCTCCCCTTTTTAGGATGACTTTCTCGACGGGGTATGACCTGATGAATTGATCGTCCATTCCAGCAGTTTTGATTAGGTTGTAGGCACAGCTATCTTCGTGTTCTACGTCATGTTGAAAGGCACCTTCAATTTGGGGTGGTGGTGATGATGACGACAATGACTTCATCTGACTTGGAGTTGTCTGTTTGTGATTCTCATTTAAAATCTCTCTGGCCAGAGAAGTTTCCAAACTGGAATTTTGTTCGACGACGTCTCGAATCGCTTTGATCGGCAGAGCGTCGTGGACCATAACTAAGTCTGAAGAGAATGAGACATTGAGAGAACCTGACATTGCTGATAAAGGGGTTTCTTCTCTGTCGATACCTGCCGTTCCATATTCCTCTGCAGTGCTGGATGGACTTTGAAAAGTGACTGAATTTCTGATGCTTGAAACATTTTCTGTCGTACCCTCGATCGAACGAGCTGAACATAAGGCTGAAGAACCAGAAATCTCCACTTTTTCATTAGTAATTTCTTTACTTTCCCAACTGAACGGAGAATTCAACTGCTTGGAGATCGATAAAGCGTCCTGCAGTTCTGTGGGCGAAGACGACGAAGCAGCTTTGTGAAAATCAGACTTGGAGTAAGGTTTCGGGCCCGTCAATAAAGACGGCACCGGTCGGATGAAGCAGGTGGGTGTTGCAAGGAAGTCAAACCTCTGACTTGACCCAGAAACGGAAGGTGGGGACAATGACAGTTGTTTCTGAAGGTCTGTGCCACGAGTTTCAGAAGCACCTGCCGATAATTCTCCGAGACGAGCGGCATTTTCGCTGCCTGTGATTTGCAAAACTTCGTGATCCGTTTTAGAGCCAGAAAGCTGACTGGATTTGGTTTCTTCTTGCAAGGAAGATGGAAGACAAGTACCGTTGGAAGAAACAGATCTCGGAGATATTGCTGCAACCGTGGCAATCGTCGAATGAGACTCCTGATGGTTTGGACTGGAAGGAGGCAACAAAGCAAAGTCTTTTGGCGAAGAAGACGTGACAAGGGCGGGAGAGTTACCAGACTGGTCGACAGAGCAGAACGGTTCCACTGGGATCCACTGCGGGTCGTGGGACAGGGAAGCAAGCCTCAACCTTGTCGGAGAAATGGGAGTGTCTTGGAAGTCTCTGGTTGGGGAGAAGTTGGAGGACTTGTTACGGAAAACGACGATGGTGGCCTTCTGCTTGCAGTCGGAAAGCACCGAAACAACTTTCTTCAGGCCAGAACAACTCAGGTCAACGCCGTTCACCTGGAAAAGCACACGGCCGATTGATATGGTTAAGTTGGCAGTTTGTAAGGTGCATTATTAAATGTTAAGTAGTCATTTGTAAATCAGTTAAGGTTGCGTTAATAATAGTAATTTATAATTTAGTTAGGGCTAATAAAATTAAGTCATTTATAAATTAAGGTTCATATAAGTGTAAATGTACAATAATTTATAATAGTCATTTTTAATTTAGTTGGGGTTAATTTAGATAATGTCAACAAAATTGAGTCATTTATAAATTAGTTTGGGTTAATATAAATGTAACTGTAAGTTAAACTTTGACATCTGACTTACCGTCATAATCCTATCCCTCGTCCTTAATTTTCCATCTTGGTCCGCAATGCCTCCTGGCATGATCTTCGAAATGGTCACCACCTTCAAGGGAGGAAAATTAATTCAAATACCCTTATGCATGTCAATTTCATGTATATTATGCAAATTAAATTCAATTTATAACTGTATACCCTGTTTCTATTTTCAACCAAACTGAAACCAAAACCAGAGGACGGACTTTCCTTAACCAGAGTCACAACTACAGCCTGTGGTTATTAATTAATTAAATGAATTGTAATTATCATTGCAACATTAATAGTATGTCTGATTAAAATCAATAAACGACGAATAATTAAATGATGAAGAAACATTATAAGTCGTCATCGAGAGTTGATATTCATCAAGACTTTGGTTAACATACCCCAGCAACATTGTGAGGCCTGTGACCGTGATCCTGAAAGGACAGAAAATATGCATAATATATTATTAAATTATGTTAATCACATCAATATCATATGTTAATTAGTATTACTAGAATAATAATAATAATAATTTAATCCAATGCAATCCACAATTTGTATTTGCATAATTTGCAAACAAAGGCAGTGTCACTATACAATTGATATAATTAACTAATAATATCAATTATTATTGTTATGACAATCATAATACGTCTAATCATAATAAAATTAACGAACATCGGCACATCATTATTATGTACCACCACATCCCAACAGAACTGATGTTCATGACATGCAACCAACCTCTTTAGAATGTCTGCCAGCATCATCATCATCATCATCAAACCTCTCCCTCGAAACCACTACCGTGACTTCTTCTCCAGCTCCCCCGAGGAGATTGACCCCGTGCAGGTGGGTCACGTTAACAGTGTTCCTGCCATTTACCTGGAAAAATGGAGAATTGAAGTGCCAGTGTCGTAAGAATTAATAATAAATAATAGAAATACAAATTAGTAAATCGACGTTTCTTAAGTTAAAGGTCACTCACCGAGATCAACCTGTCTCCAGACATGATTCCCGCCTTTTGAGCAGGTCCCCCGGGAACGACGCGAGACACGAAGATGCCCTGATGTCATTATTATCCTCATCAGCAACATCATCAGTATAATCATCATCATCATCGACTCCTCAATCCACATCAGGACACATTCCAGTAAATAAATTCATGAAGCAATTACCGACCTTGTCTTGACCTCTGTAGGGCGAAGACCCGAGACCCCCTGCCACGCTCATCCCCAGGCCGAGGGCTTGGTCCCTTATTATCCTCAGCACCACCTCCACACTCTTTTGGCTGTCTTTGTCAACTTCTGAATGTTTCCACAACTGATCTTCATCTTTGGCCACATCCTCACTCTGAGAGCTACCACTTAAGAGTCTGACTTTACTTCCATTGACCGGTCGGCCGTCGTTTTTAGACTGAGGCAGTAAAAGCTTCCTGACTGCTTTTTCATCCGTGTCCTCATCTTCTTCGTCGTCCTCCTCCTCCTCCTCTTCGTTCTCGTTGTTATTGTTGTTGTCGTCGTCCGAGTCGGTCACGTCTTCCACATCGCTGTTAGACAAGAGCCTCGAGTTGTGAACGTTGTCGTTCGCGTCATTCGAAGATTCGCTCGTCACTCGAAATTTGACAGCGGAGTTGACGGGCGACCACTTCAGGTGAGAAACGAGGTGTAAATGTTAATGTAGGTCATTTACATTTATTAACTATTAATACAACATGTAAATGTAGTTCATTTATATTGAGCTCCTTCCCAAGGACACTTGTGGCAGTGCAAACTGGATTTCAATGCACATAATGAATGTTGCCATAATGTATGCTGCCTTTACACACTAACTTAGCCCTTTGAGCCAATTTGCAAGCAAAAATAAATAGAATAATAATTAATATCCAAATATTAACTATTAAATAATAATATTAAATATTAATTATAATATTAATAATCTAAATGTTAATTATTAAATCTTTAACTGGCAGAGTTAATGAAAAAGAGGTTTTTAAAGTCCTTGCCACTCACCCGTTCGCTGCCCTCGCTCGAGGAAAGCCTCTGCAGACCTCCGGGCGCTTGTGCGAGAATGCGTCGCAACTTTTCTTCGGGGTCAGACTGGAAGTTAATTAATTGAGACGTTTTTATTCTTCGTTTCTTGTTAAAAAAAAGGCTCAAATTGATAGATTGAAACGATACTCTGAATCGTGACAATTTGTTTCGTATCGATTTATTAATTATCATCTTTCATTTTGCATTTGTAATCAAAGCTAACAAGTTGATAATCCCATTGAGTGAGTGGCAATCATCACCACAGCCATCATGATCACCATGACGATCGAACCAACCTTCGACACGATTCGTTTGTTCTTGAGATGATGCGGAGTATCTCTCCTCCTCAGTTTTCCTTCTCGACTTCGAAACTCGTCGACGTCGGGTGCGAATCCGACGTGTCTTTCGACGATGTCATCATTTTCCTGGAGAGCAAGTCAAACTTTTAATTACTAACAATTAATTACTAAACTATCAACAACCACTTGAATAAAGGTAGTTCTAAATTGGAGATCGATAAAACAATGACATAATTCACCACCACCCTCAACATCACTTACGATATCATCATCAGTTTGCTTTTGTTCTTCTCTACCGTTCTGTCTATCATTTTGGTTGACATCGTTATCATCACTGCAGGACGGGAGAGGATTTTTGGATCCGACCCCCTCGAAATTGAACGAGACCTTCGTCTGACCGACCGGAGATGGAGATGTAGGTGATGGCGACGACAAGGATGTCGAGGGAAGCGTCATCGGCACGAGACGATCGGTCGGTGGAGATTCTGCCGGGCACTGTGCCGGTGGGAGTTTTGGTGACTTTACGGGCGACGAGGTCTCCTTGTGGAGGGTGGCCATGTTGGGTTCCCCGATCATTTCGGCTGATCCGGGGCTTGCGGATTTCAAAGAATCGTCGGACTTTTTGCCTTAAAGATTGGAATTATAGAAATATCAGATTATGGCGAAAATCTTTCTCTATCAAAAAATTAAACTACACAAATAAACAATATAAAAAACAACGCAACAAAAATGAAACAAAAGAATACAATGCAAGAAACCTACTGGCAGGGGAATTAGGGTGAGTGGGAGACTCGTGGATAGCTTCAACTTGACCACAGTCCCCAATCATCTTCTCGGACAGCTTTGGGACATCAGGGTTTCTCGACTGAATGATGATCCGTACGATAATAAAATTACTAAATAAATTATGTATTATTTATTAGGTTGTTGTAATTTATATAGCGCCATGTGCATAGTGTCAGAGGCGCTGCTCGAAACCATTTATAAAGTACTCCTTCCGAAGGGCGCTTGTGGCAGTGCAGACTGAATTTCGAACAAGACACAATTACGACATTATTGCCATTATCACCTCATGCAGGCACGTAACCCATTGGACTAACCTGCACATATTATAGACCATGATTGCAAAGATAAAAACATTACATTATGTTCAAAATAGACTAAATCATTTCCAGCATTAGATTCATAACTCACATAAATAGTTTGTTTCCTAGAACTACATAAGACCTCCATTTGATTAGGCACCATTAAATAAATTATCTAATAACATGCATTGTATAAACCACATTTAAAATACATTAAACATAGAAGATACAAACGCACAACGTTTACAAACACAACAAGAAAGCAGACGACCTCGTGCAGCTCGTAGTGAACGTTTTCCACAGCCTGGTGTCCTTCCTTCTTCATGAGTTTTCCAGCATGTCTCGTCCTCAGTTCCTTCGGGTGTGGTGTGTTTTGCCGGATGAAACGACTCTGCAATTGAATCGTCGTCGACGATGAATTGGAACGAATTGAATGCTCAATACTGGTGATAGAACAATCAATAACACAAATAATGCCCATCATGAAGCGATGATGATGGTGCTTATGATGACGACGACGACGACGACGACGACGATGATGATGATTAAGTGCCAACAACCAACAAACAGGGCTTCAAATGCAAACATCTAAAAAAAACTCAAAAAGGAGCCGTGATTGCTCTTCAATTGTGTCAAGCTTCTCTTCCACCTTAACTCTTGATGTGAGGATAGAAACATCACAACAGTCTTTATGACAGTCTAACATTTCTATAAAACGCATCCAACCATCATCACATGCAAAACCTTATTGCAGCATAAAAACCATTTGATCTTGTTCCAAGAACACAAAATTATCTCAGAAATAAAGATAATGTCATAGCATTAAACACAAAAATAGAGAGACACCTAGCATCATGTTTTCAATACCATGTCATCTATCATTCTCTGAAAACTGAAACGCCATCCGCATACCATGCGACGTGTCATCGCGTCAAAGAAAAAGAATTTTTGAATGACTTCAAATGAGTTCAATCAGACATAAAAGAGTCAACTGAGAGAGGTCATAGGTCATCAATTGAAAAAACTTAATTGATTGTATTTAAAATGAAAAATTTAAAAAAAAAACGAACAAAAATTTAACTTTGAATTTAACGATTTGCATGAGTTGAACATAATATAATTTGTGTAAACTGAACATAATAATACGACTCATGTGAAGGAAACACCAAACTGGGGAGAAAGTCAATCAGGGAATTAACCTCATCCTCGATGGATTCCGTAAATGGAGTTACCTAATGAATTATTCATGGCCGGTAATCAATTATTGATGAGGCTAATTGCCTCATTAGGCCAGCCAAATGTCAGCATTTGTTTTCTGATTTAAAGACGACTAAATAGGACAACAGCAGTGATATTCTAGTTTCGCGATTTCTAGAGATTACATCATCTATTCAGTTTTTTTTTTAAACTTTTCAGTTTTAGTTTCCATCAAGTTTTGAAGATTTTAATTTTTTTAGTTTCTATATAGTTTTCATATCATCATTGCAGTTTCTATGTAGTTTCAGTTTCAATTTCAAAATTACATAAAAAAAATTTCACTAATCTTTTTTCAAATTTTATTAAAATTCAGTTTTTGCTTCACCCTCATTTCCAACCTTTCTCAATGTTCTGTTTCGGCGACCTTCCATATGGTAAATATACCACCATAACATTCATCGGCACAAACAGAAAATATTCTCTCAATATAAGCCTGTGAGGCTAATGATGCCAGTATGTCAAGAGCCATTTCTGCCAGATAGCTATATTTGACCTGGTTATCGATCCAGTATTTCAATGCATTCTTATTCGATTGCTGATTGAAGTCCAACAAGTTGCGATCAAGTGACGATTGCAAAGACGTTGGAATTTCACTTGTTTCATTTGTGTTTCCTTCTCCCCCTTTATGCTTTTTTACGCTTCACCGACTTCTTGATTTCTTTCTCGACGTATTCTTTACGAATATCTGGGTGATGTGTTTGCCAGTATGTCACCTTCATGTCAGTGGAGTTTTTTCCTGTTACGACTTGTTCACAGATATCGCCATTGTTCTTCAATGCTGTAATATATTTACTTACAATTTCCATCAAAATCTTTAAAACAATCTCACACAGGGCTTTCGTGTCTACGTTCAGAGAATTTCTTTATTGTACTAGTCATTTTTTTTATGCAAGTGAGAGAGTATGATAAGGAATGAAAAAAGGAAATAGTGGTGCAAAATTTTTAGAAACTGTGTTTGCATGGAGAATAAAGTTTTGTAAAATTAATGAAGATTTAAAAAAAAAAAACTGTAGAAACTAAAATATAACTTTTCAAGTTTCAAGTTTTTCAAGTCTTTTAGCTATCATTTTTATTTCTATAAAATGTAAGTTTTAAGCAATTTGAATAATTTCTATATCAGTTTTATTACAATCATTCTAGTTTCCATTTTTAGTTTCAGTTATAGGAATATCACTGGACAACAACAGCAGCAACAACAACAACAACAACAACAAGAGCTAAGTCAAAAATTCTGACGAGTAATATAATGATTCATTTTAATCAAATAAATTACAAAAATTTGTTAAATCATTCATAAATGAACATTCCTAAAAACTTAGCACACAATAAAAATAGTAATAATAATAATAATAATAATAATAATAATAATAATAGAAATAATTAAACACAGATGAATTTAAAATTCTACAAAACACAATAATAAATCACCTCCTCCTTATCGTGATCAGAGTCGTACCCGTCGACCCCTGCAAAGACGATGGTGGTCGTCACGACCCCCTGCGGCTTGTCGGGGACGTGCGCATCCCAGTTTTCGTGCTCTGTTGTTCCACTGTTTCTCGTGCTATCTCTGAGCAGGTTCTCTGTTGAAGAAGAACATAATAACAATATAGTAAAAAAAAAAATAATAATAACATTACAGGAAGAAATTAAATTTATTCACTTCCTCAACTTTTTAAAATCATTCAAAAGGTTTTTGTGAATGAATGCTGAAGTCCTTGTAAAAATGTGTTCAA
The DNA here is from genome assembly GCA_021613335.1 of Whitmania pigra. Lineage (NCBI taxonomy): Eukaryota > Metazoa > Annelida > Clitellata > Hirudinida > Haemopidae > Whitmania > Whitmania pigra. Next base: position 324,299 of record JAJTWR010000136.1, read on the forward strand.
AGAATGGATTCTTTATTTAGAATTTTTATAATTATATTATATTATAATATATTTGGGTTCCGATTGGGTTATGTGCTACTAAAGGCAACAACATTGACAAGAGCAACAAAGTTAACAACTCATCTCATCAACAACAACTTACCCATGCTCTCTGTCTGGTATGCAAGCTGTGGCAAGAGGAAGCAAGTCAATACCTTTGCTCCTGTCTCCTCATCTTCATCCTCCTGGAATTGGAGCATGGGATGGGTCTGGTTCTCTGACAACCAGATGGCCTTGAGACTGCAGAGACCTAGGGTCACTGGCAGATGGTGTAACCTGGAAAAGGTCAAATTGCAAAGGTCAGGTTACAGGGGTCGATGCTGATAATCGAATTCAATATTCAGAAATGCTGCTTATGAATTTTCATTATGCAGTTATGGTAATGAGATGTAATGATTATAAAATTCTAGCGAAGGCTAAGAATTTCCCGCGAAATAATTATTTATTGACGCAAAACATGTTCAAATACACGTGTTCAGTTGCAACAGGCTATTGAGATTCAAGAGAATGAAAAAAATGACTCGAGATCAATAAACAATAATAACAATATTAATGATAATAACAACGACAATAATAATATAATATTAACAACAACAACAATGATAATAATAATAATAATAATAATAATAATAATAATAATAATAATAACAACAACAACAACAATAATAATAACCTGTTTCCCGCCATATCAAGCACGTGAAGGCTCCTTAGGTCTCCAATCTCATCAGGCAGACTTGAAATCCTGTTGTCTCTCAGTGACAAAACACCAAGTGAACTGCAGCTGCCAATCTACAAGTTTCAAGCAGAACCACCTGACCTATCTGACCATCAATTGATGACATCATCATCGCCACCAACACTACCACCATCATCATCATCACCACCACCACCAACACCATCACCACCACCACCATCATCATCACCTCGAGTCAGCCAAAACCAAAATCATTCACCAAGAACCCACCGAAACTTTATAATAAAGCCATAATTAATTAATACATTCATAACACACTAACGGACCACGTATTATAATAATAATAATAACATTCCAAACACTTCAGCTTACTGTCAACTTAATTATTATTATTGTCTTCAATTAATTCCACAAACCTCAGAAGGGATGGAGGTGAGTCTGTTCCTGTCGAGATTCAAGTTGGTCAGTCTCTGAAGCTTCCCCACCTCTGATGTGATTTCCTGTTCGCGACAAGATTTACAAAGTAACATCTAACACAGCGTGTATGAAAATGGCTGAGGCTGGGATGTGAACACTAAAGCCTTACCACGAGGAGATTTTCTGTCAGTATGAGTTCTTGTAGCAGCTGACACCTGGGGAATGTAAAATAATTATGAATAATAGTAGTACTAGTAGTAATAATAGCACTGAAGTGATGTGCAATATTGAATGTCACCAACTCTCCAATGTTAGGCGTCAGTTTCAGCAGCTGATTCTGATCTGCCTTTAGGATGCACAGCCTGTGCAGGTTACCTGCAGGAGAATTAGTTGTCATCATCATTATCATCGTCATCATCATCACCATCAATATCGAAACTACTATCACCACAGAACCAATCCCCACACTGTCCATCAAGGATAAGCTGGGACTTCCAATTAATCCCCAATCCATTGGAAATCCCAACCATCATCATCATCATCATCATCATCATCATCATCATCATCATCATCATCATCATCATCATCATCATCATCATCATCATCATCATCATCATCATCATCATCATCATCATCATCATCACCGTCACCATTACCAGCACCACCGTAACTACTTCATTATTGGGAGGTCAAGGCAGGCGACAACGTAATAATCTCGAGCATAAGCACTAATTAAGCAATAATAATCAAGAAGCAAATAATAACAATGATGATGATAATGATATTATTGATAATAATGATAATTATTATTAATGAAGAATAATCATGCATTTGATTGAAAAATTTAAATAACAGTTCTGAGAGCAGTAAAATAAATAAATAAAGAGCAAAGGTAATGAGCGATATTACATTACAATCACAACATATGGACAGACACACAGACAATGACAAATAAAGGCAATGACGTCATTCTCAGGAGAGCTTCACAGTAAACATTGCAAATTACATGACTCGGATAAAAGACATTGGAAATAAATGCTGAAAAAAAAAAAAAATTTACGAGGAGCTAGGATGATTGAAAGGGAAATGATCAAATTATCGGCAAACGTTGCAACCTATGTTGTCTGGCAACTGCTCCAACAAGTTCCTGGAAAGGTACAGATCAGTGAGACAGGTGAGGCCTCCAATTTCCTCAGGTAAGCTCTCCAGTTTGTTCTCAGACAGATCCAACTGGGTCAGCCTCTTCAGTTTGCCTATTTCCTGAGTTTAATAGGAAGAGTTTAACAAGATTATTATTATTATTATTATTATTATTTAACAAGCCATTTAAAATCTCGAGAGTTTGCATGATAAAAGTTCATTAATATTGCAATACTTTAACCATTAACATCCCAATATATACAACGACAAAATTTATTTACTATTACTATTATCATGAAAATTCATTTAACTATCCACGTGCCATACCATTAGGAAACTTCACAATTTAATGTAATGAAGAAGATGATGATGATGATGGTAAAGAAATATTCTAATCATGAACTTACGGGAACTAATCAATAACTTACAGGTGGAATCTCAGAGATCTCATTGCAGTCCAGCAAAAGTTCCTCCAAATTTGACAGGGAGCCGATCATGTCGGGCTGTTTTCGATGCAAAATTTCAGTAACGATGATGTAATTCTTGAAGCAAATAAATAATACGAAATGGAAAGCATAAAACTATAAAAAAAAACAAAACAAATTGAATGCCATAGGCAGTTTAATTCAGAATAACTGCAATATTTTTACAAATTTGCACAACGTCATCCTTTTTTTTATTTCATACAAATTGCAAAAAGACTGCCCCTGTCCACTTGTGGTGCCATTGACTTAAGACCTGCAACTCCCAAGGGATGGCATAAATTAAAAAGCTCTTAAATGCAATGCACCCTAGAGAGATATTTGTCACATTTTCGCAGCATTAAAGAGAATAAAATTCAATTTAAAAAAATTTTTTTTTATTTAAACGTTTATACATTAATGATTCATGTGGGATTATAATGCAAATCTTGGCATACTTATAAAACCCATTCATAACTCCAACGATGGTAAGCAATACAAAGAACAACATAATAGGATAAGGATAAGAAATACTAAAAACAATAAAGGATAAAGGATGGCAAGTTATGCCCTCATCACTTTCCCTCTTGAAGTTATGCCAAGGATACCAGATACAGCTTAAATCATAATTATAATTACATCTACTGAGAAAATAACTTGTCTTTGTCTTACGCTGTCTTTGTACATTCAATAACCAAATTAAGATTATTATCATCATCATCATCATCATCATCATCATTATTATTCCACATATTTAGTTGAACCCTTTGAACCCTGTTCGCCCCTATATTAATAAATATTTGAAAGGGTTAACAAATATTTGCATTACGAGATAAAAAAATAAAAAAGTCCTTGGAATGGTTTACAAGCAAATACTGATTCCTTGTAATGGTTTACAAGCAAATACTGATTCCTTGTAATGGTTTACAGGCAAATACTGATTCCTTGTAATGGTTTACAAGCAAATACTGATTCCTTGTAATGGTTTACAAGCAAATACTGATTCCTCTTCAAAAGAACTCTTCAAATGCTTTTGCTGCTTCAAAAAATCTCTTCGTTTCTTTTAAATCATCATTACTGGCGACGTGTCAGTGGCATTACGATTTTAATGTAATATTACAAATGCACCATGTAAAAAATATTAATACTACTACTACTACTACTACTACTACTAATAATAATAATAATAATATAATAATAATAATAATAACAACAACAACAACAATAATAATAATAATAATAATAATAATATAATAATAATAATAATAATAAATAATAATAATAACAACAACAACAATAATAATAATGGCATTGAGGCATCAAAAGGTGAATTAAGAGTTCAAGGTGTGAATTCAAAGATGTATAAACATAGGAATTATTCAGATTAAAAGCTTTTCACGTTCTTAAAGAAATCATAGCCATCATCAAAGGACAGTTATCAATTTCACCATCATGCCGACCCCAAGGCGATCACCATTATCATCGTCATCAGTGCATCTTGTTTTTGACATCCGGCAAGAATCATTAACAATGCGAAAGAGACTTTGAATAAAAAAGGGAATATGTTAATGACTTCTCCAGATCATTAACGCTGACCTACCAATTGACTCCACGAGCTATTTGCTATTTTTAAATCGACACTTGAGTGATCAATGCAGAAAAACAATTCTGGCAATAACAATCATCATCATCATCATCGTCGTCACAACCATTACCATCGTAATCATCACCATCTTCATCATCGACCAATGTTCCCGGACCAAAACAACTAACAAACACAACAACAACATAATGATAATTAACAGCAACAGCAACAACAACACAATGATAATTAACAGCAACGTAGTGATAATTAACAGCAACAACAATAACAACAACAACGTGACTCACCAGTTCGTCTATGAGGTTGTTTCCGAGGTCAAGAATTCTCAGCTTCCTCATGAGACTCATTGAGTGCGGCAGGTACTTTATGAAGTTCTCCCTCAATTCAAGATTCTCCATGTTGGAAAGGCTGTCGAGTGGAACGAAACAGGATTACGAGATCACGCAATGACACCGGTGAAAGAAAGTTCTTTTGAGACAGAATCGATACAGGACTATGGCGACTATTTATTTTTTATTTTTCATTTGCTTCTATTCCAGTTATCCGATTGGTAACTGTAATTTCATTTATATAGTGCCCCTTCGATATCTCTCAAAGACTCTCTAGATACAAGAACCTCTCAGCTGTTTATGTAGCGCCCCTTACCGAGGGTAGTAATACCTTGGGTACTGGCAGCAGGACAATGGATAATGAAATTCGTATAATGACGTCATTCTCGACTCTTTAAGCACCTCCACATTTTAGAGGAAGCTTGTGCCATTCCCCCATAAGCCCAAGAAAATGCAGCCCATTTCCTGCCGACAGACAACTTTTCACCGGTTGCTAAGCAACACCGGAAGTCACGTGATGGTAATTTTATCGGCGGAAAGAAACGTTGAAAGAAAAAAAGACACTGGAGATAAAAGTCTATTTGTAAGACTTTAAAGTTATGTGTAAATAACAACAACAACATCAACAACATGCTTCCGTAATTGAAATTCCAGTTATCTGATTGTGGTTAATGTATCATCATTCGGAGAGGAATTTGTATTCAGGAGAGTGATGATGGTTTCAATTCCATGTCTGAACAACGCGAATGGTAGCAGTTGTTGTTGTCGTTGTCACATAATGAAGAGATTGATGGCTCCAGGATTATTATTTTAGACAGAAAAAAAAGTAACATGTCGAGCACTTCAAGCAAAACCAGCTCACACGACATATTCCATCCATTCAACCATCCGTCTCATCCATCCATCCACCTATCCATCCATCCATCCACCCATCCATCCACCTATCAATCCATCCATCCCTATTACCATCTATCCAGCCGCGATTCAAGTGCCCTACGAGGCAGAATTCAAAAGTTTATCTGACCATGCGATAACAGCACTGCTCTCCTGATCTGCACAACATCTGTTAAGATTTTCACGACATCATCATCATCATCATTATCATCATCATCATCATCATCATCATCATCATCATCATCATCATCATCATCATCATCATCATCGTCGTCGTCACCATCACCACCCTCTTACACGCCATCGCCAAATGTCTCCAAAACGTCAGAGCTTCGTAATCCAAGAAACTGCTAAGTGCAAAGAGCAATCCTACTGAAAATGTTCTGACATTTCTCAAGAATTGACTCTGAAAATGGTCGTCATCATCATCGTATTCATCATCATCATCATCACCTCATTAAAAGCATTTTATCACTAAGCCTAATCACGATGTGAAATATTGTCATTCATATACAGCCCCAGCAACAGGCTTCTTCATGTTGCTGACGATGATGGTGGTGATGATGATGATGCTACTGCTGCTGCTAATGATGGTGAATGTGATGTTATCTGGGCATGTTTATAAATACAATTGCAATAATGCACGCATTCCCCGAGTAGATTGGATTTAAAAAATAACTAAATGAATAAATAAACAAAATGAAATGAAATAAGAAGAAAATACACGCAAATGTTTACTATATAAGGATAGCACCTGCTGAACTCCCTCACTGAGCATGAATGATCAACCGCTTCTAGATTTCACTATTTCATCCCCACCGGGAGATGAGCAGGATTAATTCCAATAAATAATTATGCTTATTATGATGATGATGATGGTGATGACGATGGTGATGATTATTATTATTATTATTATTATTATTATTATTATATTATTATTATTATTAAACTGTGGGATGAAGCATCACCAATAGTCCCGTTATTTGATTGTACTCAGTTTTTGTTATGATCCACCACATCAAAGTGATGCTTTTGATAAATTTCGTGATACTGATAACGATGGTAAAAGTTAATTTGTTACGATCTCTTAATTAATTCCTTACTTACTAACAGGTACAACTGGATTAACCATAAATAATTCATTTGTTTTATTTGTGGAAACAAACAAGTTACAAATAATGATGATGATGATGATTGATGATGATGACGATTATATTGTCATATCATTGTTGATGCCAACAATACTAATCAATTGTATGTAACTTGCATTGAAGAGTAGAAATATATAAAAATACAAAGAAGAAAAAGGATGCAAACCTTCCAAAATCGTTGGGGAGTCTGTTGAGAGAAACATCGTTGAGGCAGAGGTAAGTCAGGTTCTTGAGCAGTGTGAAGCCATCTGGTAATCTGATTTCAAAGCATTAATACGAGAACTTTTCAAATTCAATTTCATTAAAATTTTCATCTTTTTATCTTTTTAAGAAGAGCAAGAAATAAGAAATAAAATCAAAATTTCAAGGATAAAAATTACGAAAGAAATAAATATTTAGGAAAACGAAATTAGAAAAAATAAAATGTATTCTTCAGGAATAAAATAAAAGCTGCTAAAAATGGAATGATACTGAATTTTATTTGTGGAAACATATATGTTATAAATAGAAAAGTTTAAAACAAGATTCTAATTATTAATTATAATTAAACATATTAACAAATGGATGCATAATTACCTTCCTTGATTATTGTTATTATTATTTTATTAATTAAATAACGACTTACTGTAGCAATCTCAATCATAGCAACAATGCATTTAGTCATAATTTCATGACTATAAACAAAGTGTAAATGAATAATTTACCACTATGATTATTAAAGTTTATTATTATTATTATTATTATTATTATTATTATTATTATAAAACAACTGCAAAATCATCAGAAATCAACAAGGAACAGGTGAACTGTTTCATTAAGAAAATAAGGATGCATGCACAATTATCAGATTTTCAAGGAACTGCATTTCATTTCTACCTATTCACACATTCATCGACCCACACATCCATCCATCAATTTATCAAGTCATTCATACATCTAACAATCCATCCATCCATCAATTTATCAAATCATTCATACATCTAACAATCCATCCATCCATCCACCAATTCATCAAGTCATTCATACACCTAACAATCCATCCATCCATCAAGTCATTCATACATCTAACAATCCATCCATCCATCAAGTCATTCATACATCTAACAATCCATCCATCCACCAATTCATCAAGTCATTCATACACCTAACAATCCATCCATCCATCAATTCATCAAGTCATTCATACATCTAACAATCCATCCATCCATCAATTCATCAAGCCATTCATACACCTAACAATCCATCCATCCACCAATTCATCAAGTCATTCATACATCTAACAATCCATCCATCCATCCACCAATTCATCAAGTCATTCATACATCTAACAATCCATCCATCAATTCATCAAGTCATTCATACATCTAACAATCCATCCATCCATCCACCAATTCATCAAGTCATTCATACACCTAACAATCCATCCATCCATCAAGTCATTCATACATCTAACAATCCATCCATCCATCCATCCACCAATTCATCAAGTCATTCATACACCTAACAATCCATCCATCCATCAATTCATCAAGTCATTCATACATCTAACAATCCATCCATCCATCAATTCATCAAGTCATTCATACACCTAACAATCCATCCATCCATCAATTCATCAAGTCATTCGTACATCTAACAATCCATCCATCCACCCATCAATCCGTCAAGCACCCAACGAAATGAAAACTAAATAGTCATCTGAAAATGAAAAGATTAAAAAAGGTTTGTTGATTGCCTAATTACAGTGAAACAGAAGCATGAAGACATATGCATGAATGAACGACTGATGAATGAGCAATGGAAGGTCCAAAATGTCTTCCAGTAAGTCAAAAAAAATCAATACTGAAACAAAGTTTTTGGTAAGTCATGGAACCAAAAGTAAAAAACGAGGCTTTTTAATTATTAATCATTATTATTATTATTATATATATATATATTATATATATATATAAATAAATTATATATAATAATAATTATCTTATATAACAGTGTCTTATATGAATTTTTGCTCCAAAAGACTCACTAGGGCTTATTTTAAGAGGATGTCTTATATTTTCATAATCAATAACCAGCACATGTTACAAAAATTATTAAGCTACAGGAGGCAAGTAGTTTGGTTTTAATTATTTATTTAAAAAATTATTATCATATACATGAATATTTAAACTTAGATAAGTTCAGTTAGAGTTTTTTTTTAATTAGTCAAATTAGATATGTAAACTTCTTCTGGAGCATCATTATAAATCTCCAAACTCTGAATTCCTGCCTTACTTTCTTGTGAGTCCATTTCCCACAAAACTATCAGTCTCAACATCTTACAATTAGCAAGAGAACTTCATGTACCCTGCCTCATTGCAACGCAACTAAGTCAGTGATTCGACACAATGAATTCTCGACACAACTCACAACATCTCGCAGTTCTCGCAGTTTAGGATCCACATAGTTTCCTATCTAAACTTTTAATTCTTAACATTTTCCCTCGTTAATCTGTTAACTGAGGTCGTCATACTATGCTCGCCATTTGAGGATCAACGGGTGTTCAACTTATTTTCTTTACTGAAAGCTGTAAGATGTGAGTCCAGATGTCCAGTGAGTCTTCCATGATTTCTGTCTTATATTCAGTTGAATAGCTTTTTCTTTTTGTACTCGTCTTGTCGAAATAACTATTAATGGTTATAATAAATCTGTTACATATTCGATGCACCGAATTAAGTATTTTCATAAACAAAACCTGGTGCTAGTGCGTTCTTATTGGTTATCTGCATCTGCTTACCCATTTACATCTTACATGCAAATACTGTTGTTATATTAATATTTAATATCACTAAATGTTTACTGATATTAAATTAATGGCTTACAACCCAACTTATTATTGTGTTGCAACAGACCGCATATGCCAGCTAATGATATTAACTAGGCTCCGGTTGCTAGGGCTTATTTTCGGTATTAACACATACACATGTAGTTATACAAAATTTTTGAAAACCCAAAATATCAAAACTTCAATAAAATGACATGATGGAAGGACACTACTAATGAATTAATAATAGGATGGATGAAGGATGGAAATTGAAAAATTATGTAAATCTAAGTCTTATTAATCCATCAATTAATTAATTCTTGTCCAATACTAGTTTCAATAAAACTCCTTAAAAACGTGAGCTTAAAAAAGTTTTACAAAGCATGCTAAAAATACTAAGACATTGTTCCATTGATCTAAAAAATTCAAAATATTTTTAAATGTCCTCCTCGCTAATTGAATTAGTTCTTGTTTTCGTTTTTTTTCTCGGTCATTCTTACTTTCACTTAAAAATTGCATTTTTTAAATCAACTTTTTGAAGAAGAATCCAATTTTTTGTTGCAGATTAAATACGGACATTTTGTTGGAAAATTCCGAGAAAACTAAAGCAAATCCTTGCATGGTGATGATGATGGTGATGATGATGGTAGAAACAAGTTTCTGTAAACAACAACTGTAACAATGCACTACTAATTTGCTGGTGGATCCAATTTGGAACTAAACACTATATTTGTGTCTGTGGAATTGTTAATTTTCCACATCAACTATCACAAACAAGAGATATGATGCTGATAATGATACTACTACTACTACTCCTACTAATAATAATCCATCAGGTGATTGATATGATGAGTGCAACATGATAAGTGTTGATTAAATGCAACATAAAAGACTGTGAATTGTTGCTAAAGATGCCATGCACATAAACATGCGTGTGGTCACGTGTGTCCATTCACTCACTTGGTCAACGGATTGCTGCTGAAGTCCACGACTTGAAGGTTTTTGCACAGCTTTATGTTCTCAGGTATGTCCTCGATGTCTGTAAAAAGAAGTTCAACATTTAATCATAATGATGGTGATTATGATTATGATTATTATTATCAAAATCATTCAGTAAGTTATTAAATCTTTTCAAAATAGTTCATCCATTATTTAAATAACAGATTACATTGCATTAGTTTATATCATCATTATACCTTATGTAAATTACGCAACTTACAGCGACGATTGTAAAACACACACTAAAACAAATATATTTCTAATTATCTCCAGTCTGATACTCAAACCCCTAACGAATAGTATCATTACTACAGTTGAAAATGGGAACATGTACACGTAATATCATCATCGTCGTCGTCGTCGTCGTCATCGTCATCATCATCATCATCATCGCCATCATCATCAGCATCATCGCCGTCATCATCATCGTCATCGCCATCATCATCAGAACTTGTGCAGCAAGTGTAGAAGCCGAAAATAATGCAAAATCCAGAGAGCACGAGGAAGAGAAACATTGCCGGTAGAAATGTAAAAAAGGATGAAAAAGGATGAGGAATCTCAGGCATCGCATGGAGATTCGTTCAGAAAAAGATGGCTTGCAATGTTTTATTTATTTTTTTTTTTTTAGTTTTTTTGAAAAACCCCAAAAAACAAAAAATGCGAAACCTAATCAACTCTTTCATGTTCTTTGAGAGAATTTAAGGACACTGACAAAGTGAGTTTGAGGTTCTCATGAATATACATTCTCATTCATTTGCTAGCCCCACGGTTTGATTGATCAAAAGGATTGATTTAAAAGCGAAAAAGAAAATCAATAACAATATTTACAAAATAAGACTCAAGATGTAACAAAATGTATAAAATATCTAAACAGCGAAATATATTCTCAACATAACATTGACTCTTAACGATCTAATTAGTCATCATCAGCCAACAGATCTAAGGTCGACGTTGTCAATTATTTAAGAAACATTTGGCCAGTTACGAAGATCAATAACTCATTAGTATTCAAGTGGCTTATTAATATTCAAATCACAACGACCTTCTAACAACGTCTGGACTACTACTACTAGCACCACCAACACATATATTATAAAGCGGCTTTTGAAAGATTTTTAAGTGGTTATGATCTGCTGTCTCTAATGTGGACGATAAGGTGTTGGGGAAATACATCCGTGCACAATCTAGGTCACCATTATGAGGTATACGCCGTCATCATCGTCGTCGTCATGGCAACGGCTAACGAGTTGATATTATTCTTGAGTGAGTCGTCATCATCATCATCACCAACATAATCGTCGTCGTCGTTGTTGTCGTGTTCATGTAAATCATCATTAATGTCGTTTCTCTGAGAAGGCCAGCCAATGAGTGGTCAGAATGAAAATACGAGCATAAGTATATTCATAAACAAGAAAGTGGTGAAATTTTAATTGAATTAATAATAATAATAATAAATAAATGCATAAATAAATAATAAAAGCATTATAATACACACAGATTAATAAATAATAAGAATCTAATCATTTTATGGACTTCCTACGCATCTTTTCATAAATCATATAAATAAAATATGAAACATTAAGTCTTATTAAATTTAACTCCGAATCCAACCATGGATGACTGAATTATCGGAAGAATGAATGAATGGAAGAATGAATGAATGGATAGACTATTCCCTCCATTGTCAGGCTTCAGAGAGTGGAATCACAAAACGTGCACTCGGAATGACAAACGCACAAGAACACAAGAGCACAAGAGCTCAGGTAGACAAGCCGTGGAATGTCATAAATTCGAGACGACAGACTGAGAATCTGGCAGACTTTGAGTAGGAATGGTTATTTTGGGTAGAATCTCATTTTAATAAATCTAATGCATAAATTCATCCATGCTGCCCACGTCGATAGTCTGGCAATTCACACGTCCGCTAACGAGAAGGAATGCTGAAGCAATTTCACTCGAATAAATATCGATTAAAAAATTGTAATTCTACTTCAAAAAGAATGTTTATCCTTTGAAACTTTTAAATTTCACAAGCCAATAAAGCAATGAGGATTACGACTCGAGTCTATTAACATTAAGTGCCATAAAGCATGTAACTCACTTAACTTAATGCTAGGAGCTGATAGGTATTGTATTCCAAACACCCACGCACACACACACATACACACACACTCAACAACATCAACAACAACAACAACATCAACAGCATCAACAGCAGCAGAACATGAACGGAATGTGTGCAGGTTTATAGATAAAGAGTTACTACACCCCACCAACATGTCTCGTCATCGTTCATCTTCCTCATCATCTTCTTCATCATCGTCATCATCATCATCATCATCACCACTGACCTGAGCATACGACAATAAACAACAACCACCGCCATATCACGACAGCGTCGTCCATCATGCGTGGCATCATGCATCACGTGATTACAACTACACTGACAGAACGACTTTCAACAACTGATGAGGAACAATTCTTCTCGACAAGACAAATATGTGCAGTTTAAAAATTCACCGCAATGAACGATTGAAAGATAAGAAGGAATGGATGGAAGGAAAGATGGAAGAAATGGCGGATGGAGCGAAAAGGGAGCAGAAGGAATGTGCAAAAAAGAAGCAACCAATTGGAAGCTACGTGGAGGATTTCCGTGGAAGAAGCAGATGCTGTCTGAAATCGTCATCATCATCATCACCATTGTCATCATCATCATAATCAGGATCTTTTAAAGATTTTTTGCGAGCGTAACATTTATTTTACTGTAACACTTAACTGTCGTAATTAAATAAGCAATTTTATAATTAGCAGCAATTTTAATTTTTAATAATAACAGTAATTTATTCAGGCATTATACTATAATAAAGTTAAAAAAGGTAGCATCATGGGTGACGATGATGACGACGATTATGATGACGATGATAACAGTCATGGTAGTGTCCGCTACAACACAACAACAACATTGGACGACTTGATCCCAAGTCCTAAAGCCTAACTATCCGACAATGGGCAGGTCTAATGATCTTCTGTGTTTATACAGGTTGGTGATGCTCAAGCATTTTGAATGACGTGTAATTGTATTATTGTTGTTGTTGCTTTTGTTGCATTATATTAATATTAAAACTACAATAATAATATTATTGCTTGTAATAATAATAATATTGTTGTTGCTGTTATTACAATTTGCTTGTATCTAATATTATCATCCAGTTACATAGAAGACATGGTCAAGATTCCACTTCAATGACGGCATGAATCACATACTGCAACAACAACAAATGGTACTGCAATATAATTACCTGCTTATGATTATCATTTTGTTATTAATGTTATTGCAATTATTATTGACATGATTACTATTTAACATCGACGTCGTAATTATCCCATCGAGTGCAGTGCTGCCCGTGTTCAAATAATTAATTAATCAGTGACTGTTACTGGAATCCTGGATATTCTTCATTACTGTCAGTAATTGACCGTTACAGGCGCTGTAAGGTTGTATTAATAAAAGCATATCATTAACATCCCCTATTTGATTTTGAAACTAAAAACTATAATTAACTTTAATCTAATTTTAATCTTTTTTTAAAGCATTTGATTATTTTTCAAATAAAAATTTTTTCGAAAACCTGACAACTTGCGTGGGTTTCAATGTTGCAAATTAAAAAGAAGTAAATTTAGGAAGCCAGAAGAAGATGAATTCTTGCCATCTTAATGACAAGAATCATGCAAAATCCATGTTAATTCAAATGCCTGTCTAATGAGAATTTTATATTTGAACGACAAAAACAAATTTTTATTAAAATAAATAAATATTTATTTGAGTCGTAGCCAAACCAAAGGTGCATTACTACCACGGCCTAAAAATTCCATTAGTCACGGCTTTTAATTAACGAGACAAGCTTGATGATCTCTTGAACAACAACAACAACATCACTGGAGTGGTAACTACGTCAGCAACAAGACTTTAAAGTTGCCATGCCGACTACGTTTCAAATGTAATCAACACGAGAAGTGACAATTAGTCTGTGACGTATAACACTACCGTTCTAATAAGACAAATCAAACAATCAACAATAATAACAACTACTGTTTGTTGAGGTTATAGTAAATATAGTACTTATTAGAATTTATGCTAATGCATGCAAATTACACTGTATCATTAGTATGCAAATGTGCAAATATTTGAATGTTTTCTGCGACGCATGTTTATTCATTCAAGCACACATCCAGCTGTTTATTTTGCATATTCCAATGAGATGAAACAGTTGTTTGAATCAAAAGATACGTAATGACTGTAACGATGGCAGACAGAACCTAAACACCATCAAAATAAGAACTAGGATAGAGTAATAATGTTTACAAATACTGACATTACATAATTATAATGTAATTATAAGACAATATAAATACATGACGCAGATGATTTTATCTTTTGCAATTTCAATAAATAATAACATGTGTCTTTCAAGAGAGAATGTGAGAAATACAGCAAAAAAAAAAAAAATATGAAACTGTTCCCATCATTCTTGTGCAGAATGAGTGCATAAGACCACGATGAAAGTTACGAGGCAATTTAAAGAATATATCCCCATTAACTTGCTAAGAACCAGTTTAACTCAAGCAGTACTCAAAGGCACTTGAAAGTAGATAACCCACATTTCAAGTGCACATTGAACTACAATGGTTTTTGTGAAAGATCAGTAAAAATTAAGAAAAATTAATTATGAAAATAAGATAAATAATGTTTTATGAAGTCATAAACAGTACCATCTTTTCGAGTTGTTGGAACAAATAAATTAATATTTTTAATTTCTGCTTTGACTCTGCTAATTCACTTTGTGCTAGGTTTTGGAGATCCAAAACATATAACGCCAATTAAATTAGTTAACATTTCAACGGTCATAACCAATTAAATCAAGCTGAATCAAGTTCGTTTTTGAAAACAACAGGATATCAGCACTAGAATTTTAAAATTAAATATTCTCGACTTAATCTTTGCTAAGTGAGCTGTTTCGAGATAACAGGCAAATGTTGCAACCACGCTTTGACTATCACGATTGAATTCTATTTTTATATTTATATTGTCTTATAATTACATTATAAGCAGCTTTTTGTGGCAACATAACTTCTTGAAAATCAGTTAAGCCATTTGAAATGTTTAAAGTTATTTTTTCAGAAGTGTTGATTTCAGGATTTAATAGTTTCAAGAGCACTTTATTCTTATAACCCATTGAGAGTTTATCATAATCATCATCATCATCATTCATGACTCTCATCTTGCAGCATCTTGACATATTTAATAAACATCTGCCTAACTATCAATTTTCTGGTATCACTTGCCAACTTGAATTTATAATACTGGCAAGAATAACAACACTGCAACACTAAATATGATCAAAAGGATGACAAAAAATGTAACAACTATTGACAAACTTCAAGTGTGACATATGATAAACAACAAACCATGGAAAAAGTACTGACCATTTTTACTGAAATCCAGCTCTTGAAGATTGACGAAGTTTGAAATGTCTGGATGTATTCTTCCAATTTCATTGTCACTGAGTGTCAGTTTCCTCAGTTCCACCAGTCTGTACAAGCCCTACAAAGGCCCAAGTAGGAATTTCAAATCAATTGTTGATTTTGGCTCATTTACAAATCTCATCATGATTATAAATCTGATTCATCCAAGATAAACTAATCATTAAATATTCATCTATTTGTTTAAAAAACACAATCGCAGTTGTATCTCAGTTAGAAATAAATAAACGAAATGAAAATTACTACAGCTCAAGAAGAAATCTTGTGATTCCACAAATAATTTTAAATTCACGAAGCAACAAACCCTGGGAAGATCCGTCAACTGATTAGAATCCAGGAGGAGTTCTTCCAATGTTCGTGTGTATCTCAGCACTTCATCAGGAACTGATTGCAAGTTGCAGTGACGTTTATCCAAATATTCAACGTGTCTGTTGCACGTTTTAATAAACGGTATGCAGCGAAACATAGTCATAAAGTTAATTCGATGCCGACATCAACTTAAAGTTCTCCTCGTTTATTTCTAACAGCAACGAAACACACGGGTCCGAGCAGCCATGTTATATCAGATGTAACGCCGAACCAAAAACCTCATTAAAGTAGCTAATGCACATTTACTCCGCAGTCGTCAGATGGTGCATGTTGTGACGTTTAAAATGTTAGTGCGAATGCGCACACACTTTCAATGCTCTGTTAAATTTTATTAAAATAGCTTGAGATTGTTTACAAACAAAATTGTTGATAAAAATCGTAGGCATGTTTAGTTTTTTGTTATTTTTAATAACGTGACGTTGTCTTACCAAAGGCTCTCAAATAACAAAATTGAATCAAGCAAAAATTATTGATGAATTACTAAAATATGTTAATATTTATTGATCGTTCTAAGCCACTACTACTTAATGTTAAATTAACTTAACTTATTCTGCATAAAAGTAATTTTAATTAAGTTTTATTTTCAAACTCATGCCTTTTTATCATAAAATAGCTGGTTGCTTTAATGCACTCTTTAACAGAATGTTATGACACAATATAATCACATCAGTTTTAATGTATTATTACATTTGCATTATCATATCAGCCCTCTTTCTCTATCCTGAAATAGTGTTTATTGGAATGCTTTGCTGACGACTAAGGTCTGCAGTTTTGTTCCTTTTTCTGGTTGCAATATGATTTCATACTTTTTCTGTATTGACTGATTATCCAGTTTTCTCTTAACACCTCCTGACATTTTTAGGACGAAAAAAATAAACAGAATAGCTAGAATAGCGTGTTACCCATCAGACAAAATCAACAAGAGTGAATTGGGTTCGGCGAAATAAAAGAATCAGCATAACCGATGAGAAAATGCTACAACAACGTGGGAATTTGGCGGTTCCACTTCAAAGTCTGCGATTAGTCAAGGGGTCGAGATAACTGATGTAATGTGGCGAATTTGAACATTTTTTGTGCTCGAGATATTAGCTTTAGGCGAGATAAAAGCATCGACATAACCGATGAGAAAATGATAAGATAAAGAGGGAATTTGGCGACTCCACTTCAAAAGCGTCGACTTAATAGGGTTGGCGAGTTAACCGAGGTCGAGATAAGTGGGCTCCACTGCAATTGTAAATGTAAGGCCATCTGCTGACCCACTTAAGTAATAAAATATCTAAACAATTTTTAATGCATTTAAAAAGAACTTTAACCGGTCATTGTTAAGATGGCGCTTGTAGCTGCCTTTATTATCGATATAATCAACAAGTTCAATAGCCTTTTAGGGTGGTGTCGAATGGCTTTTAAACCCGTAAATTCGAGAAGTCTTGCCGTCGTTAAAGGGAAAGTTTACAACGACATCTCGTTTGATTGAGCGGGTCAATGGATTCCGAGGAGCCGGTTAAGAGCCAAGGTCTAGTGTTTAATGATTCGCTGAACGATAGGGGCCATAAGGAGCTACAGAGTCAAATAGGCTTTTCAGGAATTGAAGGCGATCGGAGAGGCACCATTGCAGGGAAGGTTTAAGGTGTGGTTGTTCCAGTTTGTGCTTCTTCGACTGCGGCCATTGACTCCGCCGTTGGAATTTCCAAGTTCTATCGTTATAATCGCTAGGTGACTCTAAAAAACTTTTATTCTGAAATATTTAGTTTAACTGTAACAACACATCGAATAGAAATTAACTTCGCCTCTTAAATCGAGTAATAATTGGAGTTGTTGATTGAAGAATTATTTTTAATTTCCATTGTCACTTCTAATGACGTTGAAAAGTAAACAGGATGATAATGAAAATGGATTAGGATTGCTTAACTAATTAAGCTTAACTAATTGTGCTTAACTAATTAAGTAAGTCCTGCAAAAGGATATAGACAAGTTCTTAAAGGTGCCAAGACAATCACAATCAAGTCAACTTAATGCGCGAGCCAACCGAATTTTAAAAAATTTGTTAAGATTAAGATCTAATTATGATGTCGACGACGACGACGACGATGATGATTGTGATGGCAATGATAGCGCTGATGGCAATAGTAATGATAATTATAATTAATCGTGGCGATAGCGTCACTGTGACCTGCCGTCACGTCAAACAGCTTGGAAAAGTCGCGGCAAGAGATGCGACATCTGTCGAGGATTAATGTCTGTGTACGTACGTGACCTTAATTCGACCTTGGGATCACACGAGATGGCGGCCAAAGTTATCGCAGCCGACATTTGCAAGATTAACATTTTAATCTTTAATATAATTAAATAATAATAGTAATAATAATAACAAAGTTGCCGATGATATAATTGCTAATATAATATTATTTCTAGCAATGACAATTGTTAATAAAATAATTGTTACCATTTAAATGCTACTTTCAATTGGATCTCGTAAATTAAATTTTTTTTTCCAGACAGACGAAGTAAAAAATGGCGCTAAAATGGAAAGGATTGTTGATTCGTCTGCTGTAAAAGCATTTAATCAAAACTCGTCTGCTCTGAAAGTTCGTTCCAATTTTAGACCACCTGCCGACATAGACAGACAGACAGACAGACAGACAGACAGACAGACAGACAGACTGCTATCAATCAATGACGTCATAGGAGGTATCTATTATTTATACCGATGTAATTTGCCGTTTGTAGAGTAATTATTAAAAATTATTGTGCATTATTGGAATAAAAAAAAATTAATTATGACTCGAATCCAGCAATTTTTTATGGGGAGATTATATTTTGAATTATTCATTAATAAATAAATAAATAATTATGTAAATAAAATCAGAAATTATTTTAAAAGTATATTATTATTATTATTATTTTATTATCTAAATTTGTTTTTATTATTTTTATTCCATTAAAACTTTCAAAAAAATCTTTTGTAAAGTATTCTAATATTAGAATGCTTACTAAACTTACCTAGTGTTGCTGTTGCTGATGGAATAACTGCTAAAAACGATCTTGCATTAAAGATTAAAAAGTGAGTTTGTAATAATTGTTAACTACTACTGTTAATGATTGTGTATTGAAAATTAAAACGTGAGTTTGTAATAATTGTTAACTACTACTGTTAATGATTGTGTATTGAAAATTAAAACGTGAGTTTGTAATAATTGTTAACTACTACTGTTAAGTAATCATCCAATAAAAAGCTCTTTGAATGGATGTTGATAGAAAAATTCGCTTGCCTGATTCTTCAAAACATCCGAATGAATTAGTGAATGAACGAACGAATTAAGGAGTGAGTGAATTAATGAAATGAATGATTAAAAAAGTGAATGACTGAACAAATAGAAAACGAATAAACAGTATCTATTTAAACAGAGTTGTTAATTTTTTTTTTAAGAAATTCTCAGCAATTGGATTGTTGCTATGGTTACTCGGATTACCTGGTTGTTGTTGTAAGACAAGTAGGTATAATTTTTAACCAAACTGAATTGTAACTACTAAAAGAGTTTAGCAAGTGCAAAGCAGTCAATAATTACATTACATAATGCGAATTGCAGACGAATTAATGTACTACTTGTAATAACAGAGTGAATCACGATTAATAATAATTAATTGTAATATTAAAATTAAAAATAATAATTATTATTTGTAATATCATAATTACGAATAATAAGTAATTGTAATATTATAATTATTAATAATAATGATAATAATTTTTAATATAATAATTACGAACGCGTTATTGAAATCACGTCAATTAACGTTGCAGTTTTTGCATCGACATAACAACTTCTATTTAGCGTAGACAATAAGAACAACAGGATTAATGCTGCTGCTGATGACGATGATGATGATGATGATGATGATGACGATGATATGATGCTGATGACGATGATGATGATGATGACGATGCCAACGATGACGAGGATGGTATTTGTTACTTTTTTATGAAAAGTGGTTAGTGGTGATCTCTGTTGCCACGATGTTACAAGGTCCCGTTATACGGATTAATTGAGTGAATGAGTGTTTGAGTGGGTGAATTAGTGGGTGAGTGAGTGAATGAATGAATTAGTATGTGAGTGAGTGTAAGAGTGAGTGAATGAATGGATGAATACAAGAATTAGTGGATGAGTAAGCAAGTGGCCTAATGGAGTAACCTGATACAACGGCGATCGACACAAAAGGCCAAGCAGTCGACGCCCAAACTACTGGGCGTTAACTAGGAAACGCCGCGA
>JAJTWR010000136.1:350000-360000 GCA_021613335.1 Whitmania pigra
TCAACATCGCCATCATCATCGTCGTCGTCATCGTCGTCATCATCGTCGTCATCGTCATCGTCATCAACATCGTCATCAACATCGTCATCACATCGTCATCATCATCGTCGTCGTCATCGTCGTCATCATCGTCGTCATCGTCATCGTCATCAACATCGACATCGTCATCGTCATCGTCGTCATCATCGTCGTCATCGTCATCATCATCGTCGTCATCGTCATCATCATCACACCAAACAAGTCACCTCGATCTGCTACCATGAAACATACACCTCTCGATTAATTTCCCCAAAACCAGCATCACGTGATCATCGGTTGATTGATTGAACTTGTGAGTGACGGATTGAATGAAAGGACTGATGGATGGGTTGGCACGAGTCAGTTGTACATCCATCATTATCATCATCATCATCATAATCATCATCATTCATCATCATCATCATCATCTCATCATCATCATCATCATCATCATCATCATCATCAAGCATCATCATCATCATCATCATCATCACATCATCATCATCATCATCATCATCATCATCCATCATCATCATCGTCATCATCATCATCATCATCATCATCATCATCATCAGCATCATCATCATCATCATCATCATCATCAGCATCATCATCATCATCATCATCATCATCATCATCATCAGCATCAGCATCATCATCATCATCATCATCATCATCATCATCATCATCATCATCATCATCATCATCATCATCATCATCATCATCATCATCATCATCATCATCATCATCATCAGCATCAGCATCATCACATCATCATCATCATCATCATCATCATCATCATCATCATCATCATCATCCATCATCATCATCATCATCATTCATCATCATCATCATCATCATCATCATCATCATCTCATCATCATCATCTCATCATCATCATCATCATCATCATCATCATCATCATCATCATCATCATCATCGTCATCGTCATCGTCATCGTCATCGTCATCGTCATCGTCATCGTCACATCATCATCTCATCAGCATCAGCATCATCATCATCATCAATCATCATCATCATCATCATCATCATCATCATCATCATCATCATCATCATCATCATCATCAATCATCATCATCATCACATCATCATCATCATCATAATAAGTGAACTAATTAATTCTAATCCAGATGATGGTCAACCCAGCAATTGCTCTACTCGAGAATGTGGACTTTCTTATCAGCAACAATGGCGCCAATAAAAGCAGACGATTTGAGATCATAAAAAGATTTCATTGGGATTTGGGGTCTATTGGCTGAGAATAAGCTAAGGAAGGTTTAATATAATAATTTCAGTTTTAAATTATTATTTATTATTCATACGGATACATATTTAATTATGTAAATATTTAATTTTATAAAATCATTTTGGCATGTTATTGATTAAAATTGAGGCCTTTAATGCGCCGTTATTTTTGATGACCATTATCAGCACATGCAGTCATTTTATGTATGTTTATTTATCATTTGAAATATAAATTCATTATATTTGCAGCATTTATTTTAGAAGAAATATTGAATTAAGTTTGTTATTAAGAATTATTTTGTTTTTACCGAAGACAATGAACTTCTTCGGTAGATATTCACTAAATTCATAATGTAATAAATTTGTTTCAATTTATTAGGAACTTTTAAAAATCAAATGTTGATGAAATATTGATTGATATTGATTGACATTGATTGATGGAGTCAACAAATTGAAATGATTTTAATGAAATTCAAGTTAGGGTCGACATGTTGATCTTCAATCGGGACAAAAAAATTCGGCCAATAAATTTTCTATTTTCTTAAAGTATGATTTTGAATCATTTTTGGTGATGAAAATTATTTCAAAATAAATATAATTGAAATGCATCACAATATTAATAAAAGAACATATTTTAAAATTGTCCAAATTTAACTGAAGATATTGAGAATGACTATTACGACATCATAAAGGCGTTTATTAATATGTTAATAAACAAGTTATTAATATGTTAATAAACAAGTTATTAATATGTTAATGAATAATTTATTAATATATTAAGCTTGTTAATTAACCTCCAATTATATTTCAGGTCATCGACTAGCGGGAATATTCCCTTCGGTTATTATTTTTAGGCGCTTGATTATTATGAATTAATTGTATTTTGCGATATTTAGTTCCAATGAAAAATTATCATTTTCGATATCAAATTTCTCCACAATAGTTTGTTATTTTTTTTTAATTTTATAAAAAGTGCATAAATATTTTCGCATTATTAGTATTGTTTGTTGTATTATTAATATTCGTGTCGAGAGAATTTACAGGAATCAATATTGTCATTACTTGTACCAACTTGTTGATGCATTGAAGCGATAAATTCGACCAATACTATTTTGTTTTTAATTCTAATATTAGAAACTTAATTCGATTTCTTTCAAAAACACCTGTACTCGACGACAATTTATTTCTTTTGTTTTTTAAGTGTTTAAATGAAGATTATTTAATATTAATCATAAATAATAATAATAATAATAACAATAATAATAAAATAATAACATTTACAGTAGGTATCTTAAAAAGTATTTAAGATTTATGATCTCATCAGAGCCACTTTGATCACCTGGTTGCTAATGACTAATTAGATGAAATACCAATTATATGAATTATTAGGTATAATTTTTATTTAGTCAATTTTTAACTGGATTTAAGGAGTTAAGTACATTTATTGATCTCCACATTTCTATAACATCCATAAGTATGACTAGTCATTAATAAGAAATTATCAATATTATTATTATTGTTATTATCCTCATCATCATTATAATTATTAATATTCTAGCACTTTCGAACGCTCTAGTTAATTGCGAGGAATGTCTTTCAAGTTCCCGCCAAAAAGACCTATTCAGCTGAAGTCGATTGCGTCGTCAACTTCTGAGTCGTCGACTTCGTAATTATTCATTAATCCATTAACGCATTAATACATTAATTCATTAACTTTTTAATTCGCAATAAGAAATACTTCATTAGCTCATTAATTCATTAACTCATTCATTCATTCATTAGCTTCTTAATTTATCTCATCTCATTAATTCATTATTTATTTATCAAAAAACTCTTAAAATATTATCATCATCATCATCATTATTGCGCCGTTATAAGGATAAGTGCATGATGAGTAAATTCTCAAATAAAAATTTGTGGCTTAAAACGTCAGCAGCCATTTGCCTCGCCATATTGGATCAGAAGCGCGCACCGAGCGCAGATGAGCGCGGATGGATTCGGGCGCCTATTTAAAATGCTGAACGCCGATTTCAACTTTCCACGGGAACGAGAGAGCGTCGCTGTGGCTTATTCGATTCGGGATTGAAATTTTTTTTTATGAATTCGTTTTTATTTTGTTTGCAAATTAATTTTTGTTTCAACCCTTCGGAGGATTACGTAACGATTCGTTCCTTTGAGAAGTGATTATGATAATGATCATGGATTATTAATGTGGATTAGTGTCATTAAAACTTCTCCTTCTCCGAGACTTAAAAAGTGAGTGAGGAATCTTTCGTTTAAATTTTTGAAGAAGAAGGAAAAAAATACAGTTTTTTCAGTTCTCTTTCATGCTAAGACTCCCATCGTGTGAACCTCGCATATTTTCAAGACTGACTTAATTTAGCAGAGGATGTAGAAAGCTATAAAAGTTATCTTGTTTACGTTTCAGAAGTTTGAATCGTAATCACCTATTACGTCTTGTTTAATATCATCTCAGTGCGCTTTTGATGGACATTTAGACATTTTTCGTATAATCTCGTACCCGGCAATATCTCTGAGAAGTTGAAATATTTTAGAATTTTATTTTCGAAAAAAAAATGTATTTGAAGCTTCCTAATCTCGTGTTTCATTTGCTCCAATTGTTTAATGTGTCTCTCTGGGGTTTGGCCGGGTATGTTAATTAAGAATACTTATTTTTATTGCACTGGTTATTAAAAGATATGTTTTCAATAAATATTTCCTTTGGCTTTTTTGCACCTCGCTGCATTAGACGATGAAATGAAAATTAAGTATTTCCTCCGAAAATTATTTTTCCATTTTCCTTCCAGGAGTGTCATCGGTTGTTTCCTCGATTTTACTATCGACCACGTGAACAAATGACAATGGAAAGATCGCTTTTACCACTGCCTGGAAAAAAGAAGTTATCTCCTTTGGGGAAAAACGCCGTCAATAGTCCGGTCGATAAGTCGAAAAGTCTCAAGAACAGTCTCAAATCAACGGAAATGTCTAAGAAAAAAGTATCACCCCTGGAATTGAACAAATCGATTCAACCCAGTTTTGCCAGGGATGGAAAAAACAAACTGAAGGAATCAATTCCTGGCCTAAATGTCGGTTCCAAGACTAAAAGCCCAGGCCCCACAGGGCTGGATGTTACAAATTGCAAGCGAATTTCCAACGCAACACCTGCGGACGCTCTACCGAGGGAACAATATGAACCGAATAAGCTAATAGCTGACGAACAAGGTTCAAATCTCGGCTTTATTTCTCCCAGGGGACATGGTGCCTTAAGCTGCTCCACGAAAGCCTATCGCGGGCAGGACTCCTCGACCTCAAGGCAATCATCTCTCAGGAGTTTCAGCAAGCACCTACCTCAATTTGCCAAAGACGTCCTCAACTCGAAGGGCTGCACGTCCAGAGTTCAACCGACGTATCAAAAACTTGACAAGTTCAAGTTTGGGGACGACATACTTGTTGAGGATCTGGACATGAACGAAGAGGGAGAAAGCAGCCCCATTTACCACGAACTCGATCCTATCGGTATCCAGTGCTCCAAGCACACCTACCAGAGCATCGGAGAAATTCAAGAAGAACTTAGCAAGATGGGTTCAACTCCCAGCATCCCCGAACCCCGTTCTGCACCTCCCGTGCATCTTCCGGGCCCGAATATAACCTGCCACAACGCGTCGTCTAGTCCAGTTGCACCGGCCAAGGTTAAATCTAGTCCGAAATCATTTTTTTCAAAAATGTGGCAACCGAAAAAAAGCCAAAAGTCGAGTCAAAAGGAATGCAAATTTATTAATTCCATGCCTCTCCTATTGCCCAAGGAATCGCCCGACTGCCTTCCAGATGAGGCTCAGCGTTCGCCTTCACTCATAACCTTCCTCGGCGCCACCAGGTCCCAAATGGGCTCCATATCTCAGCCGGGTTCGGCTAATCTGGAGAAGTCGGGTTACGCCTCCTCCCCTCATGCCTGCAGGGTTTTCACATTCGAAGATATTGAAATGAACGACAGTCATTTTCCTCAAAGCGTCTACGACATGAGCAGATTAGAGGTGAGAGTTTCACCTCTTCCGCTGACCAAAGAGTTCAAGAAATCGGGTGTTTCCAAGCAGAGGGTATCGCCTTTAGCTTTGGATTCGCCAAAGTCGGAAACTTGTTCGAGCTTCGGATGCTACGCCACACTCATGTTTCCCGAAAGCGGTTTCTGTAACCCATCATCGCTTTCTAAAAAGGGCAGTAAATTGATGAAATGCTTCGAACCCCATAGCAAGGCACTCCACAGTGCCCTGTCGCCCCCGAGGCTACTGCCCAATCAAAGCAAGATGTTTGCCTACGGCAGATCGTCATTGGTCAAGGAGTCTTACGCCTACGGAGATCGAAAAGCTGCAGCCAATAGAAATCCGAAAATACACCCAACTAACACAGGCGAGGTATTCACGAATGAAAGCATGGAACTAAAACGCCAAAACACCTCAGGTTCAATTGAATCGCTTCTCAGTCAGGACACTCTCAGATCAGACAGTCCAGTTTTCCTCCAATCCCCGCTTCCAAGGTCTCCCTATTCGAGTCCCAGCTGTGGGGTGAGGATGGCCGAACTTAGGGCAAACTCGAGAAGGTCGGACAGCAAATCGCCCTCTCCGGAACCTCCGCACGGCACTAGCACCACATTTCCGTACCACCTCAAAGACGTTCCACACTTTGCTTCGAGACTCGACAGTGCCGCCAACCAATCCGCTCACCTCATGAAGTCACCGCCAAGGGTGGTCTGCAAGTCCCCCAACAGGTACATGCACACGATCCTGGAGGAAGAGCACTCCGTCGAACAAGTCCTTTGCATAGAATCAATCGACGAAGTCACCACTAACGCCTCCTCCAGCGACTTACCTCAAGTTGCACTGGAGGAGAGAGCCTACTCGGAACAGGTTCAAGAGGTCATCGAGGACAAGTTGAAGGCGGCAGTTTCGAATCCCGACATGAAAGGACTCAGATCGGCAAGTCTCTCTTCCGACCTTGCCTCTCTTCCTTCGGACTTTTTCTCATCAGAAGACAGCATCAACTGCCCAACGACAGATTCTGAACTCGTTTTCAAGACTACAGAAAACGATTCGAGCCTCCTCAGACGCGATCAGTATTACATAAAAGTACCCAACAAGACTTTGAACGCAAACGTCGGAAATCTTCAGGGCAATTTGGTCAGTGATACATCGGCCAATGCAACGCAGACTTTGAGAGATCAGTCGAGTCTTCAAGAAAAAAGTAAACTGAAAAAGGTGGATGTCGGGAAGACGGTCAAGAGTAGTAAGTTGAGACCTCCAAAATCGTCATCATCATCGTGCACCCCGTCACACGCGGACAGCAGTCCTGTAGACAAGACACAAAACACATTCCAATCGGGAGCGTCTAAAAGCCCTCCATTTGATCCAACTCAGTCCAATGGCAGCATTAGTTCACCAAATAAAACCCAATTAGGCGGGGCCGAAGTACGACGATCGTATCTGATTGGCCCAAGTTCGGGTCTCAAGCAGAAATCCTTGAAGTACACAAAACCTGTGATCAGCGGCGTAGGTCCCTCGTCATCGTCTTCCACGGCAGCAACCAAAAGGCAGCATCCGGACTTGGTGGCAGTCGAGATTAAGGCGCCCACGTTCATTCAAGCCTCTACCGCCAACGGTCAGGGTAGCAGTAGGTTTCTCAGGGCACCCAAACCCTCGAAAAGTCACTTTGGTTTTGTGAAAGATCAAACGCTGGAAAGCAATTCTCCCGTCAATTCTCGAAACTGTCAGACAATACCGGCACCGAGTCGAGGCGCGGCTCCGGAGTTCGAATCTTTTCCTAAGAGTGAGACCAGCACCATTCATCACCAAGGTCTGCGGCACAGGACCCCGCAGACATCGGCGGCAGGTACAACTTGTGACTTCAACTCCAGTCTGAGTTCCAGCCCAACCAGTAGCAGCAGCTCCATGTTTAGTACCGTCGAAAGCGAGAACGAAGGACTGCTAATGTCTCTCAGGAAGGATCTCAGACTGACGAAAGAATCTTCAAGTCAGAGTTTGGACAGCAGAACAACATCTTCTCTGACCAGCAACTCTGGTTCTGAAACTTCGAAAGGAAGCGAAAAGTCGAGACTGCTCGCTCCGAGGACAGACGTGTCCAAATGCCTCGAAAGGTACAGCAAGATCCTCGGCTCGGCTCAGGATTCGAACCCTCGATCTACGACTTCGGCAACGAAGCAATTAAAAAGCTCTTCTCAAAGCCCGACCGTCTCCACTGATTGTTGACGCGTTTAAAATCACTTCCTGAGATTTCTCGATTGAGATGGATCGTCATCATCATCGTCATCGTCGTCGTCGTCACAACCTTCTTCTCTATCATCGCTCATTGGAATTCGACCTTTTTCGGATGGAGGTTGATGCTCTGAAAGTGAGTGAATGTTTTCATTGAGAAATTTTGTCTTCCTGTGTGTGTGTGTGTGTATGTGACTCTTTATGACTCTGTAAATGTATGTTTCTCTATGTTTCTCTTTCTTTATTTCTCTATAATTGTCTCAATTTTCTTTCCTTTATTCTTCCGTTATTCTTCTTTCTATTCTTTTGAGGCTGTTAGATCAGTTTTTGTGTTTGCTTTGAAGTGCTAAGATGAAATGTCGGTTCGGATTCGAGATGTTGTTTCATTTGCTGCTGTTTCAACGGAATGACTGACGCATGGAGGGGAGGATTGTTCTCACGATGGATTATGAATTTGAATTTAGATTTGAATTTGAATTTGATTATGAATTTGAATTTAGATTTGAATTTGGAATTTGAATTTGATCATGGAGAGGTGAATCTCTAGATTGAAAAACTGGAAATCGAAATGTCTGATAATTTCACGGATATTCCTGATGAACTGTTGCTTTGTTTTGATTCGTGCACGTGAACTCAGGGAGGAGATGCTTTGAAGCTTCGTCATTCTTCATCATGAATGGTACCATCATCATCATCATGAACATCATCATTGTCGTCGTCGTCATCACCATCGTCGTTGTCGTCATCCTCTCGTTGTCACTTCAACCTGATTGTGGTGAATATCTGCCACTCCTCCGCCCTCTTTTGATGCCTACCCATCATCTTCCCTTTCATCATCATCATCATCGTTATCATGCAATTTCTTTCATCATCTTCGTCATCATCACCTCTATGGATGGGGTCTGTTTCTCAGGCATCCAATTAGTTCTGATGGACAGAGCAGTGATTTCATGCTTGTCTTACTCTGAGTTTCTCCTGTTGTTTGACCCAGTTCTGCATTCTCAGTTTAAAACATTATTATTATCATCATCATTGTTGTTGTTGTTATTATTATTATTGTTTTTGTTATTATTATTGTTATTGTTATTATTATTAATCACGTCTATAATTTTTAATCATTTCGACATTATGTTGATTATCGAATTGTTAAATACTTGGAATTTGTAAATAGTTTGTTGATGATTTTCAGAAATTTGAATTTTTAAGTTTTTTGTTTTCCTTTTAAACATTTTCAATTGGCATCATTTCGATGATTTAAAAGATAGTTTGAGTTGTTGAGTGAGAGACTGAATAATTCTCAGATCGTTTTGTTAAAATAGTTTAAAAGTTTGTTTGTCGTAAATAAAACATGTGTCGTTGCACTTTTTTTTTTGTTTGACCTTCGGAAAACTTTAATTCACTTTTAAATCGACCTTTGCTTCGAGTCACGTGGTCATCCCAAAAGACCAGCGCTGATTATATTCTCGGATAAACTATGGAAATAAATGGGGTAATACAGAGGCGTCCATCCGCACATCCATCAACCCATCCATAAATCCAACCATCCATCCATCAATCCATTCATCCATCCATCCATCCACCTATCCCTCTACCCGTCAACCTACCCAACCACCCAAAAATCCATCCTTCCATCTATTCACACATCCATCGAACGAGCGTTCACACAGCCAGACACACTTTTAAAAAGAAAAGTGATTCAGCAGGCAGCCTTACGTTGGACGGCATAAAGCAGACTTTGAAATTCTTGAATCATTCTGACTGTTAGCAGCAACAGCCAGATAACATCACACGCACACGTTCGCACGTGCACAAGCGCAGACACGCACGAGACACAACAACAGCACACGTTTTCTAGAAACTGTTGTTCCTGTTGTGGCTGATGACGTAACGATATCGAAGTGAGCCAACATTCTCTTAAGAGAAAGACTTTTAATTGGAGTGGGTAGGAAACAAGGAGAGATGAATCTATTCGGCAACCAATCTTTCATTCATTCATTCACCCATCCATTCATTTATTAATTCATCCATTTACCCACTCAATTATTCAATCATCCATTTACCCATCCATTTATTCATTCATCCATTTACTCGAACATTCATTATTAATTCAATCGTTCATTCCCCAACCCACCCAGCTTTCAAATCTCTCTCACTAACCACCACACACCTCCTAGACAGCCATCCGCCCACATGATCACGTGTGTTGTGTGCACGTGTGATATGGTGCACGTGTGTTATGTGCTGTTACCGAGCAACTGGATTAGCGAAACACACTGACTTCCTTTCAATTACTCCCGTTGAAATCTCACTCTCACGTGACGACGAACAGCCAATCAAACGCAAGTTTTTGTTTTGATTAATTAATTAAGTTATTAAATTATTAATTTATTTATTTGTTTACCGGTTTTATTCTATATTAGTTATTGTTTGTTTTTAGTTTTAAATTTAAATCT
>JAJTWR010000136.1:365000-375000 GCA_021613335.1 Whitmania pigra
CAACCAAATCAATCGACCGAACCGGTCAACAGTTCAACCGTACATTCACGCCAAAGTTCCCCAAAAAAACATCACCACGAGTTGTCGTCTGCCTACCAAGACAATCGTCCATTGATTTTCTGCCCCGTGGCGCCAAAGTTATTTCTCGAAACATCCCCTATTACTATTACTCAGCCCTATCTCCCTCTCATCTCCATGGCAACGACACTTGGTACAAGCGTCATGTTTGCAATCGAATATCCTTCCGGGAAATTATTTAATTAATTAACTTAAATTCGTTAATTTTTATTAGTTAGGAAATTATTGTTACTTATTTATTAATCAGTAAACTGCGAGTTTTTATTTGTTTGATTTTGAAGATTCTCCAAACTTATAAGTTCTTCATGGGTTATCATATTTCAAAATTCATAATAATTATAAATGTAGTTCAAAATTAATAATAATAATTTAGTTGTAAATGAGTTCATTAACCACAAGCATGTAGTTTACATTTGAAAACAGCTAAACTTCACATATTAATAGTAACAATAATAATATTAGTGATATTAATAACAACAATAACAATATTATTTAGTAATTAAAATATATCAATAATAAAATAAAATTATTGTTTGTTGTCAAGTCATTACTTTTGTCATTGCATTTGATTGTGATGATGAAAGACCGTGGACCGCTTTATGACGTAATGATCGACGTCATTATGGGGGATGGTGTGGCCGAGATAGCGGAGAGCACGAATGGGGTCAGCCAAACCCCGGGTCATTCATCACTCACTCACTCACTCACTCACTCACTCACTCACTTACTCACTCACTCACTCACTCACTCACTCACTCACTCACTCACTCACTCACTCACTCACTCACTCACTCACTCACTCACTCACTCACTCACTCACTCACTCACTCACTCACTCACTCACTCACTCACTCACTCACTCACTCACCTACCCAAACACTCATTCACTCGTTCTGTTATAAATATTAACGTCATTATTCTGTTAAGATAAATCTTGTTAATTTATTATGCTAATTATAAATAGTATTTTAACAATTTTGTCATACTAAATATTATTAGTATTTCTACTAATAATCGTTGTTCAGTGAATAATTGTGAGTTGTGGACGCAGCACATGATAGTGTGGCTTGTAAACAATCATCAAACGGTTTGTTACTACTTCATAATTTTCGTTTCATTCATTTATCTATCCATTTATCTACTTCTCTTTCCATCCATCCATTCATCCTTCCTTCCATCCATCCATCCATTTATCTACTCATCCTTCCATCCATCTATTCATCCGTTTACTCATTCTTCCATTTATCCAACCGTCATCCAATCCGAAGCACCATCAGTATCGATATCCACGCAGATATTTGAATGCTGTGACTTCCTTCATTTCTCAAATATTTGCTTAAAGGTTGCACTTGAATATCCGTTGGGGTAATATTATTTCCATGCCGGTGATGATGATGATGATGCAATGATAAAAGAATCTTTGGAATGAAGAAGTAATTATTATTGAGTTAAGCTGCATGCGAACAAATACATTGATCGACTTGGCAATGAATCAATTAAAAGACCAGACGGCTGAATTTTAATAGAAATGATTATATTTCTACTAGATCAAACAATAAAATAATTAATAGAATTTGTAATAAAATAAAAGTAATATTTCCGTTACACTTTCAAAAACCCAGACAGAACCTATTTGATTTCTAAAGAGTGACTTTTAAAAACATTTTCATCACCAACTAACGAAATCCCCGTGGAATTTCACCCCACACGTTGCTGAGGGAAGATGGAGGGAACAAATCGTTTCTTCTCCAGGTTTTCCATCTTCAGGAAGTTTTGAAAAGAAAAAATCATCCATCATTCCAACTCGTGGCTCACGGAGAAGGAATTTGTTTGTTTTTAAAATATATTTTCAGTTCAGTTCAGTGATAAAATGTAAATAAATGTGAATATTTTCCTGGTTAATTATTGAAAATTACGATGTCGACATGTGATTATTTTACCAACACTATTTATTATTCAACAACAACTTGTCATCTTGTGATATTATCATTTAAAACGATTACGTAACATTTTAATAAATAAATAAATTTTCTTTAAGTTTTTAATTCTCTGTGCGTGCGCGTCTGTCTCCTTGTGCGTGCTCTTGTCCGTTCGAGTCAACGTCATTGATGACGTAATTAATACGTAAATGAGCCCATTAATGACGTCATCGTGATGGCTGCTTATTGAGGTTCGTAGTACTATCCTCGTAATAATAATAATAATTTAATTATTTATCTGTTATGATGATAACCTGTATAAAAGTATAAATATTATGTTGTAATTGAATTTAGTTAAAACTGATGAATAAATAAATATATTTTGACATCATTACATCCATGAAAGGTCCGCATAATGAACTGATTAGAGATTATAATAAGCTCTCGTATCTTAACAGACTTCTTATGATGTGCCTCTGTGGCTCTGTGGCACATCAACAATGAAATTGGGTTATCAGTGCCGTGTTTATCCTTATCATCTTCGTATGATTTCCAAACTGCTGCTGAACTTTACGAAAGTTGGAACCACTTTTTTAAAAGAAGATTTCCAGGTGGAATGACTCATTTCAGTTGAATTTCTCGAGTTTTTGTTTTGTGTCTGTTTTTGAATTTTGTTCCGCCGAGAAGACGAGGTATTTTATGTCAGACGAATGTAAAAATTAATCGATTTATAGATTAATTTAAAAAAAAACCCCATCCAAGAAATAAAATCATAATCAGTTAAATTTATTTTTTCCTTACCTCGCATCAATGAAACCAGACTGTCACCTCTGACAATGACACGAGAATTCTGCTTTGGAATCCCGTGGAAGCATTAAAATGTCATTAAATTAGATTTTGCATCGACAGTGGAAAGGAATTGACATTCTTAACAACCACTTAACCTCCTTTTCAATTTTTTCCAGAACCAACATTTCTTCCAGCACCAATATTCCACTTTTCACAACCGACATTCATCCCAATGACCTTCATGTTTTCGCGCCATCCTCGAATTGGGTGAGCTTTATTTGCTTTCTACGGGAATCTATTTCTGGCAACAATCATTCTCTATTGGTTGGAGTGGAAATAATTATCATTTATATAGCGCAGCTTGCCGGTGTTCTCCATAAATATTTACGACTCGAAGATATTTTTATTCCTCAAGTGACTGTAAAACATTGAATTGTGTAAACAAAGATTTAAGCTTCAGCGGTGAATTATGAGACGTGACCTGAATTATAGGTGACTTGTGAAAGTTGAATTAGTAGTGAATTAAGATCGATTATTTGAAAAATGCAGATAATTTATCGAAGTGCGGATTGGAATTTAATTAAAGGGAAGTTCAAGTCTCTGCTTGAACGAAGTGCAAATGATATGACAGATTAATGCTGGTAGCTCTTCAGCCATTTCATTGATTGCTTGCTTGATTGATTGATTGATTGTGGTTAAATATTTGTTACAAAATCTTTTCAAGCAATTTTACAAAAGTTACATCATTCTCAATTTTACTCAATAAAAATTCTTTGTCCAGATTAATTTTTATTAATAATAATATTTTGAAAGTCATAAAATCATATAATACC
Organism: Whitmania pigra; assembly: GCA_021613335.1. Lineage (NCBI taxonomy): Eukaryota > Metazoa > Annelida > Clitellata > Hirudinida > Haemopidae > Whitmania > Whitmania pigra. Next base: position 368,620 of record JAJTWR010000136.1, read on the forward strand.
TAGAATTATTTCTGTGTCAATTATCAAATGTTTAAAGTTCTTATCATTGTCTGAACAGAAATTAGCGTAAGCAAGTGCTTTAGTGAGTTTTACAAATGAAATTGGCTGAAATTATTTTTTAAATAAAATAATATTTAAATTATATTTAGAAGTGAAAAACTTGAAATTAATTTTAAAATTAAATTCAAACGAAGCGAAAGGAAAAGGGTAAAACTTGTCAAATTAAAAGCTTGATTTTAGAGACGGGAAAATACGATGAGTAATTTAACAAATTTTATAGGTGTGTCATTTTAAAAAGAAAAATAATAATAATAATAATAATAATAATAATAATAATAATAATAACATCATGGAATCCCTAATAAATTATTCAAGAGTTTATTAATTTAATCAACTGCTAAAATTCCGAGCATGTGTTTGAACTCTTAACCCCAAGGGCAAGCACACAGAGTCCAATAGGGCCAGTCTTGGGGGAGGGTTTGGTTAAATGGAATGAGTCAAATGGGCTCATCAATTCATCCGTTGTGATCGATGGCGAAGTATTTCTATTTTAAATATTGCTCCTTATGACGCCAGGGAGCACTTAAACAATTTAATCATTCCTTGGTCACAGATAATCTTTCTAAGTAGGTCATAGCTTGACACAGATAGTCGAACCTGATTACCTCAACCGAGGACATAATTTCACTCAGTCATTTCAAATAAGAGCAAGCCTTTAAAAATGCCTACGAAAGATAATTCTTGATTTTCTAGTTGTCAACATTTTTTATGGTTTGTCAAGTTTCAACACTAAACATTCAGGTGGGCGTGACCATCGACAATTCAGGGACCAATGGGAAAAGGGAATCAGGAAATAAGAAGTCCCTGATCTTAACTGAACCTTTAGAGGAAGGAGATGCTTTCAAGAGATGAGTTCAATTTAACTTGGCATCAAGTGGGCCAATGATTGCTGATCGAGATAATGGTTCGCGATTGGTTGTTCAAAACGAAATAATATAATATAAAGGTATTACGATGTATAATATAAAGGTATTATGATATATAATATAAATGTATTATGATATATAATATAAAGGTATTATGATGTATAATATAAATGTATTATGATGTATAATATAAATGTATTATGATATATAATATAAATGTATTATGATATATAATATAAATGTATTAAGATGTATAATATAAATGTATTATGATATATAATATAAAGGTATTATGATGTATAATATAAATGTATTATGGTATATAATATAAATGTATTATAATATATAATATAAATGTATTATGATATATAATATAAATGTATTATGATGTATAATATAAATGTATTATGATATATAATATAAATGTATTATGATGTATAATATAAATGTATTATGATGTATAATATAAATGTATTATGATATATAATATAAATGTATTATATTAATGTAACTGTAATATAAATACAATATATATATATGTATATATATACTATATATATATTAATAAACAAAATAATATGAAATAATAAATTTGGTATTGAAATCAATATTTATATATATATATATATATAAACTGTGTAAACTAGTAAGTTATAATAACATAATATATTATTATTTATATAATATAAAATATAATAATATATTATTCTAATTATCATTATTATTGCTGCTGGTTGATGTGACGACGACGACGACGATGATGATGATGATGAGGTTATTAAATGCAATATTAATGCAATGTTAATAGCATGTTACGTTACTGCAATTATTAGCAGCATTTGTTGGCCGTCTGACAGACAAAGTCAATCAAGTACATGGGAGGAAATATTGTTTCATTCTCTGAATAATTTTTTGCACATATTAATAATAATTAGGTCAGGTAATTCCAGGTGAACAGTTCAAAAGTTAGGATGATGAGGTCAGGTAAACAAATATCGTCATCACCATCATTGTCATCGTCATTTTCTGTTACCACGTTCGCTCGTCTCTGTAATTCTCTATTGAAATCACCCATCCAGCATCATCGTGTCACCTGTGCTCACACACCTGTATTATCACGGACGCACCTGTATTGTTTATCTGTAATTTGAGAATCGTAAATAATTCCAGGTTGTCAGATAGCAAGTAACTCTTGCATTGTTGGTAAAGACAGTGGTGGGGTAGCTGATGGTCTTGGTAATGATAATGATGATGATGATAATGATGATGACGATGACGATGACGATGACGATGACGATGACGATGATGATGATGATGATGATGATGATGATGATGATGATGATGATGATGATGATGATGATGATGATGATGATGATGATGATGATGAGGATGACGATGACGATGACGATGACGATGACGATGAAGATGACGATGGTAGTGATAGTGGTTGAGATAACTTCGGTAATGATATTGATGATGATGGCATTGATGACGATGGTGACTCGATATTGCTTGGCATTTCATCGACGTTTCGTGACTAGGCACCTCCAACAAAAGGAAGCAACATCATCAATACGACCATCCTTTTCCTCCTTGTCATCATTACTATGAACGCCATCATCTTTGTCACTGTCACCACCATCATTGTCATCGTCATCGCCATCATTGTTATCGTCATCACAATCACCATAATCGTCATCACCATCATCGTCATCTTCATCAATATCTTCTCCATCTCCTCTAATGAACATTTGATATAATTCCTCCACATAATTCCACGCATTTGAGTGCAGTGACCTTTCCATTCTCACTCCTCCAAGCGCTGAAACTGAATTAATTCATTACGAATGTCGTGGATGCTGATATTACGACGATGAAGTCGATAATGATAACGATGACTGGATGATGATGACGATGACGACGACAACGATGACGAGATGATGATGATGATATTTATCAAAGAATGTCACATTTTTGTGTTATCACACTCGTTGTTGTTGTTGTTGTTGTTGTTGATAGATGTCGTCGCCGTTGTCGTTGTTAACGCTGGCAATAATGTACGTCTCCGCATCACAGAGGTATGTCATATTAGCCGTCAGATGTGTTTTAGAGGCATGCGCGTGATCGTTCAAAGTGACATTGTTATTGGTTATTATGTAGAAATGAGTGGGTCTGTTGGGTAGAAATGAGTAGCATATAAATGATGGATGGGTGAATATCAACGAATTGGAGGACTAACGTAGTTGATTGAAAAATCTTTCTCAATCACATTTTTGGTATTGTGATTTGATAGATGTGTTTGCAGATGTGCTGACGTACTAATGTTCTGATGTATATATGTAATCATATATAAATAAAATCATATGTACTGATGAACTGTTGTACTGGTATCTTGCTGCCATTTTTCAGAATTTAAGATTCCCTTTGAAGCTTCAAAGAGACTTCGAATTCAAATGAATGCTTTACATTTATAATATAACTTCATATTTTAAAAAAGCACTTTTCATGATTCTCACGGTTTTAATTAATTGTGAAAATATTGATGTTGATGATGATGATGATGATGATGATGTTGATGATGATGATGATGATGATGATGATGATGATGATGATGATGATGATGATGATGATGATGATGATGATGTTGATTGATGATGATGATGATGATGATGATGATGATGCCAGTCGCTGGTAATGATGAAGACGACGACGACGACGACGATGATGATGATGATGATTTTTGCGGACAGTCCTCAAAGCACCTCTTTGCAGAAGTGTTTATCAATCAAGAAATATCACCACAGTCTGAGGAACCACTCATGAATGTTGGACAAATATAATTATATTACTATTACTATTATTATTATTATTATTATTATTATTATTATTATTATTATTATTATTATTATTATTATTTATTATTTATTATTATTATTATTATTATTATTATTATTATTATTATTATTATTATTAAAATACTATCATATTAATGTAATCATAATTAAATAATAACAATATTCATATGTTAATGATATAATTGTCACACGAATATATTCATAATATAATAACGACACTAACATATTTACACTAACATTATGATATTAATGCATTTGTATTAATAATTATTTAGGGAAGTCATATAAAATGTTATTGTTCACTTTTTATTGTTATTGTCGAGAATGATCTCGGTTCAAATCTTTTATGAATTATTCCGTAGAGGCATGAAGCTCTGATGATGATGATGGTGACGAGGACGACGATGTTGATGATAATGATGACTGCGATGATGACGACGACGATGATAATGATACATCACATCTCCATTCCTCTGCGTGGTGTTTTGAACACCTTGCAACACGTGGATTTCTTCTAAATGTCATCAGGTTTACCTGGAATTAGCTCCATGAGCATCTCTTTTGATGCTAACCTTGACATAAATAAGGTAATCTTGATTAATTATTAATCACATATTTGTATTAATATTTATTTTTAGCCTCTACTCAATTAATGTGCATATTTATATCAAAGTTTATTTTTAGCCTCTATTCAATTAATATCCATGAGTTTAAATGGCTGGTCATATAACCAACATTCCAGAGTTCATTTGCATGTAGTCGATCATATAATTGCATTCACAAAGCATTCATTCAGCTGGGAGTGAGTGAGTGATGGTTTGAAGAATGAATAAATGCTGGACTTGATAAGATAGGGTGGATGGATGCTTTTGAAATTTCGAGGTGAAATTTATTATTTATTATTTATTGTTTGTTATTTATTATTTATTATTTATTGTTCATTGTTCATTGTTCATTATTTATTATTTATTATTTATTATTTATTGTTCATTGTTCATTATTTGTTATTTATTATTTATTGTTCATTGTTCATTATTTGTTATTTATTATTTATTATTTATTGTTCATTGTTTATTATTTGTTATTTATTATTCCAGAGGCTGCCAAATATTACAAAACGATCGGTTCTTTTAAATTTTCGTTCCGCCATCTGGAACATTCTTCACTAGTGTCATCATCATCATCATCATCATCGTCATCGTCGTCGTCATCGTCATCGTCATCGCCATCGTCATCGTCACCATCATCGTCATCGTCGTCGTCATCATCGTCATCATCATCATTATCATCATCATCATCTTCAGCTTCTTCCTCATTTATAAACATCAGATCTCGTGAAATGTTACTGGCTACCAGATCATTAACTAATGAGCATTCCACTCCAGTGTTTATCTGCATATTTGTCTCTGCTTGTACATAATTTACGTAATTATTTATGTTATTTATTCCTAAACCTATTTCTCAATAATGTTTTTGTATTTATGTCCAGTTTTATTTGATTCTTTCCTCTCATTTGTTCTTCTCATGTCTTCTTGTTTTTAGCAGGGACGTCATTTCACCTTCAACAATTGTTGCTTTTTACAACAAGTACAAGTGTAGAATCGGTTATGAACCTTGCGAACCCTCCTCAGTTCTTCTTGAAAATATTTTCCTTTTTTTCCATTTCCAATCCTTCGAGGAGGCAATCACTACTCAGATGGGCAGCAGATGTTGTGGTCTCCTCATTGCTCAATCAAACGGAGTCAATGATTTAAAGAAAGAAAATGTGTCCAAACACTTTAGACTCTTTATTTTTCATCAGTGTGCCACTGCGTGTTGCTGATGACGATATCGAAGGATCAACTTATGATATTATATGATATTATATTATGATTATAATTATGTGCGGACACGACTACATCTTGAGACGGTGATAAAGGAGCAAGCAGTTGAGTGGTAAAAACTGCTGCTGCAGTTGTTATTGTTGCTATTGTTGTTGTTGTTGTTGTTGTTGTTGTTGATGCAGTTATTGATGTTGTTGTCGTTGCTGTTGCTGTTGTTGCTGCTGCTGTTGTTGATGTTGCTGCTGATGCAATTGTTGATGTTGCTGATGCAGTTGTTGATGTTGTTGTTGTTGTTGCTGCTATTAATGCTTTATTATTCCATCTCCGATCACGTGTCCGACTACCATCTGTCTACTTCCGGCAAGAAAGTGAGAATACAGCCGCCGACCAATCGCTGAGAGTCACGCTCTTCTTAGGCCGAGGTTCGAAAATCGTTGCCAACCGTTGTCAAGCAACCGTTTCCTAGGACGCTAAAATCTTCATTTTTCTACTATAATAATAATAATAGTAATAATAATAATAATAATAAATAATAATAATAATAATAATAATAATAATAATAATAATAATAATAATAATAATAATAACAACAACAAATATAATAATATATTAATAATATTAATAATAATAATAATATTAATAATAATAATAACAATAATATTAATAATAACAAAACAAACTATTCAACAAACCTGAGTGAATCATCGCCCACGAACTCCAGGCTTTTCCATGTCCAGCAAAACCATCACCTCCTGCAATAATGTCAACATCGTCATC
>JAJTWR010000136.1:377500-395000 GCA_021613335.1 Whitmania pigra
GCAAAATAAAAGAAAGAATATATAAATCTGTTACATAATGAAATTTTATAAAAAACATTTAGCTTAAAATTTAAAAAATTTATTTTAATTTAATTTTTGTGTTGAAATAATTTACCTGTTTCGACGAATATTTTAGTAGCAGTGCGCCCCTATATCCACCAATGGTTCCAGTGCATAGCCCCCTTCAAAGTGTTCATGATCCGTCCTTGGATGACGGTGACGACGATGACCATGATGGCCAAAAAAACTTACTAACAGCAAATGCAAATCATTGACTAGTCTTTTTTGTCATGATCAAAGATGTTCCTTCAGTCATCAGAAGATGATTGTGATGATGATGATGATGAATCGAAGTGGGTTTTTTAAATCCCAGGTCGGAAATCAAAACCAAGAAATACCGCGTGGCAAAATTGCTTCATTAAATCCTTCCATCCTCCTAGAATGATGTCTTCTGAATCTCCAGCGGTCAGAGAGAACCCTTCCATTAAATGGGAGGAGATGTTTAATAATAATAATAACAATAACTAATGATTTAATAATGTTTAATAATTCAGAAACACATTCGAATCTCAAATTTAAAAACTTCAATCCCCGCTCGATTTGATGTTCGAGAGTAATGACCAACTAATTCACCGATTTGACGAAACTTACTTTAGGGTGAATTGTTGTGATTACGGTAAATTATTTTATTACATAACATTTATTATTGTTATGTATTAATAACATTGAATTTGATAGACGGATGATAAAGGGACGGATTCCAAAAGGTCTAGAAAGATTTCACATCTAAATTACCGTTCAATGAAAAGCTCTATTATTATTATTATTATTATTATTATTAGATTATTATTATTATTATTATATGATTATTATTATTATTATTAGTATTATTATTATTATTATTATTATTATTATTATTATTATTATTATTTATTATTATTATTATTATTATTATTATTATATTATTATTATATTATTATTATTATTTATTATTATTATTATTATTATTATTATTATTATTATTATATTATTATTATTATTATTATTATTATTATTATTATTATTATATATTATTATTATTATTATTATTATTATTATTATTATTATTATTATTATTATTATTATTATCGTTGTTATTATTATTAACAATGTGAATAATCAATTCGTTGTGAAATATTTTGTAACGTGTGACATTCGAATGATGTTAGAAATAAATTTCTGCAGGAGACATACGGAGATTAAAGCGGTTTACGTAATTAGCTGGCTTGATGGGTAGATAGATGGATTGATGGGTGGATTCCTGGTGGATAGATGGACAGCTATATGAATGGATGGTTGGATGGGCTAATGGATGGAAATGCTGGAGTTATTGGCGATTTCATCCACGAAACCTGGTCTCACCTGTTCAATCAACACCTGCGTTTTTTAATCATTCCGTGAATTGGCTTTAAAAATGTGTTTTCCTGAAATTGAATCTTTCCTTTTTAAAATTCAATCTGAAATTAAATTTTTTGTCGGATTAAAAATAAAATAACTGCATTATTTAATTGCTCTGAACCATTTGAACTTTAAATCACTGGCAATTTTCTCTTTACAATCTAAATCAATTTGTCTCCTTTCATTACATATTCCATAAACGTTTTGACATCAACTTAACAGATGGTATTTTCTGCTTGTGACTCTAATGTATTCTATTATATTAATGTATAGCGTAAGCTAATGTAATGTAATGCAATGTAATGCAATGCAATGTAACAGTATTGTGTCGTGTTCGCAGACCAGCCTAAACAGTTAGGGAGGGCCCTATGTTTAGGAGCGCTACATAAATGGTGGATCGATTAAAACGTGCCATTACATCCTACTTGTACATTAGTCAACAAATAGGATAAATAAAAAATCTTTGCTACATCCGCCGGCGTCGTCGTCATCGTCATCATCATCATTGTCATCGTCATTATCATCATCGTCATCATCATCATCGTCATCACCAATATCGTTATCATGATCTTTGTTACAAGTCCAGAAGTACATGAGTGCGTCGGCACAGATAGATAGAAACGACAGATGCTATCTTTCTATTGGTCGACTTCTAGCCTGTGACATTTATGAATATTTATGAGGGCTCCCAAATCACTCCCCAACTAATGGAGGAAAATATTTGCTGCCCCTTCTTTATGACTTCCGTTGATTGTTTGACTTACTATAGTTACGTAATTATTAATCGGTTAGTTAATCGTCTGTTAATAAGTAAATTCATTATTTGCCATTTTAGGTAATTATTTGTTAACCGGTAGATTATGTATTTGCTAGTAAGTTAATTAGGTAATTAACGTTCATTTAAACAAATATTTGTTATTATTTAATTAGTTATTCATTTAAACAAATAACTGTTATTATGTTAATTAATTATTTAATCAGAAAAATTATTTGTTGTTTTGTAAATTTGTTATTCATCCCGTTATTAAATTCCTGTTCCGTTTTTTTTTGACACCAACTGGAAGTTTCGTTTCTCCACGTGGAAGTTGTTTGTTGAAGAGACTACCTCGCATGACTCTCAGGTGGATGGATGGATGGATGGATGGATGGATGGATGGATGGATGGATGGATGGATGGATGATAACTGGCTAGACGGACGGATGAGCCGATGCATGAAGTGACGAATGGATGGAAATATGGAAGAGAAAAATTGCCTTGAAACAACCTAGTCAATGACATATTCATCGTCATCATCAGCAGCATCATCACCACCATCTTCGCCAACATCATCATTATCATCGTCGTCATCATCACGATTGTCTTCGGAAACAAAAGAAGTATTGATGTCTTGAGAAGGAGGAAAATGAAATTCCATTGAACACGACAATCCAGCTTCATTTATTTGAGGATTAAACAAATCTCCTGCTGACCTTTTGAACTTTCAACCTGCCTTGCTATTGGTCGTTCATTTGCTTAGAAAAACTTCAGACTCGAATATTATTCTCATTAATATCGCTTTTTTTTTTTGCTCCATCAAACATACCTTTTATATTTTTGTGTAAAATATTTTTTATTTGTAATATTCTTTAATTCATTTTTATTTTTATATTATTATAATTTATGTTAATTTTTTAAATTATATTTATTCAACGATACATTTTGTATCATTATGTCATAAACGATTTAAAATTATTTTTTACTGTAAAAAAAAACATTTTCAATTTTGGCAAATAATTTCTCGAAAAAACATTTTTTTTGTTTGAAAGATGTTTGAAAATATTTGACATTTTAAACTCTCGAGCAACCCAGATGTTTCTTCCGCTTTCCTTTGTAATTTATGCTTTTGACCCCGTGACCTTAAACTGGACGTTTTAGTGGAAACTTCGAAAACAACTCCAAGAATAACCTGTTAGAGCCGATTTTTTGTCAAAATAATTGTAAAGTAATTTGTGTGCATAAAATAACAATTAATATTAATTTAGTAATTAATTAATTAGTTATTGTTATTTCATCGAGTCACCTCATTTGTAAGACGAAACATATTTTAAGTGACGGCTATCGTCGTAAAATATTAGTTAGAAGCAACAGTTAGAAGTACTAGAATAATTATGCACAATTAATACAACAATTCTAATCTAATTTTGTTGTTATTATTTTTATTGTTACTATTATTATTATTATTATTATTATTATCACCATCATCGTCGTCATAACGACGCACAGGCATTTATGCAAATACTGTTATCTCTAATTATTTTCCAGTCGATGAGATTAAAGATATCACACCCCTAGTGAGTGAGACTCATACGCAAGTATTTCCTCTCACGTGACCCAATTCCTGACCAATGATGTCTCTCGACCTAATTATTCCTCATCAGAATCTAGGTCGAGTATGCGGTCGAAAATAACGGATCTTTTCTGGCTGGCCTGAAATGCCGGAAGAATGTTTGAGTTAGAAAAATTGGCCTAAAGTTTGACATGTTGTTTCTATTCAATCTGTTGATACATATGGGCGGATGGATGTATGGGTGGATGGATGTATGGGTGGATGGATGTATGGGTGGATGGATGTATGGGTGGATGGATGTATGGGTGGATGGATGTATGGGTGGATGGATGTATGGTGGATGGATGTATGGGTGGATGGATGTATGGGTGGATGGATGTATGTGCGGATGGATGTATGGGTGGATAGATGTATGGGTGGATAGATGTATGGGCGGATGGATATATGGGTGAGTGGATGTATGGGTTGATGGATGGGTATGCGGATGAGTGAGTGGATGGATGTGTGGATGGATAAATGGTTGAGTGAGTGAATTAAGGAATGAATGAATGATTGCATGGGTTGCCAGCGAACAAAATATCGCTGGGTTACAATCGTAAAGAATGTTTGGTAGATTTGTTGCAGTTGATCGCAAAAATGGATGGACGGATGGGTGGATGGATGGATGGGTGGATGGATGGATTTACAAACGGTCACAATATTCAATGTTTCTTTATAATTTAAATTTAATTAATAATTTTTTAATTATATATTTTATTACTATTTACAAAATAATTAAATTGAATATGCTGGGCGATAACTTAAATCCCAAAAGTTAAAAGCGCCTTCTTAGAACCAATGCGTTCTTGTTAAAAGCGATTTACGGAGCTCCGTTGCCTGTTCGTCTGCCTGTTTTGGCGCTTAAAATCCTCAAATTTACGACCTACTTGTGATTTGGAAGCAGTTTCAATTACTTGCAAGATGGAGCTAAAATTAGCTCTCGCGGTTTGATGTATCACAGTATTAGTATTATTGTTATTATTTTTTATTATAAATCTATTCTTCTCTGCTAATAATTTTATTCAACAAATGCATAAAAATATGAATTATAACATTAAATAAGATATTTAATTTTTATTTAAAAATATTTCTTCCTCACCTTCTGCTGTTCCTGTAATTACCTTGATGGTCAGCAATAAATGCACCCCCGCACTCCTCCCACCACGGTTGAGTGCACCGGTTATGAGTTCAACCGGTGCGTTTCAGATGGTAGCACTTGATGGCCATATCGTCTGCTCATCATCGTTGGCCCACTCCGTGATCCACCTTTGCGAGTTATCATTGAGACTTGTTAAGGGAGTTCATACGACGGGCGAACGTGACCTTTTGACCTTTTACCCCATCCCCTTGGATGTATTGGTTATAAAACTGGTAATAAATAATGCAAAGAATCTCAGAATTCAGTTTATCGCTAATTTCAAGAAGTTTATGCCTCCGGTTGAGGGCATAAAACCTGTGCCACTCGTTCAATTATTCAACCATGTCCCAACCGGTACATTCGACTGAGAACCTTTAAGCCGGTAATCCGTTTCTTTGCAAATTGTCTTCCGTTAACGCTTGAGTAACTTCATCGATCGTAGGATTTCAGGAGCCACATCTTTAAACCTTGACCTATGTCCGAGACACGACTTTTTATGCCATCTACCTCCGCATTACTCTCGTCCAGTCGAGCGTGGCGGTCGCTGGAGGCAGCCTGTGTGGCCTCGTAAAAGTGGCAATTAAAGTCCGATTCTCTTCGGCTTGATTGAATTCAATTAAATTCCACTTTCAGATGCAATCGTCGATGGAAAAGACTTTTTAACAAGCTTTTATCTTTCAACCTCCCTACTTTTACTTGATAATGACATTCGTAATAATGGTATTGGTAATAATGTTATTGGTAATAATGGTATTGGTAATAATGATATTGGTAATAATGATATTGGTAATAATGGTATTGCTATTAATAGTATTGTTAATAATGGTATTGGTAAAAATAATATTGGTAATAATGGTATTGGTAAAAATGATATTGGTAATAATGGTATTGGTAAAAATGATATTGGTAATAATGGTATTGAGAGATTGATTTTGCATTTCACTTTCCATTACGGCTTTCGAAGACTTTTCTCGACACGATTTTCTTCACAATTCTGATTTTGTTGGTCTCATGATATCTAAGATTATATTTCTCATTTCTGTTTAATAATCTATGATTACATTCATTATGCCTTCTTAATAAACTAAAGTTTTATTTTAATAAAAAGCATTTATCTCTTTCAAAAATGAATTTGACAAACTTTTGTCCAAACTCAACTTGCGAAAAGCATCGATAAAAACAAGCAAGCAGCGATTGGATGCTGGAAAGTGATTAATTGGAGGCAATAAGTGGAAATAATTGTTTGTTCTGACTCTCGTAACAAGGGGTGGAGTGTGATTTTCATCCTTCATTCTCTCCATCATCATCATAGTCATCATCATAGTCATCATCGTCATCATCGTCGTCATCATCATCATCATCATCATCTCATCATCATCATCATCATCATCATCATCATCATAATCTCATACTTTCTTTTTGCCTGTGATTCTTCTCCACGTCATAGCGGTCACAATATTTGGTACGCTCTCATGATTTATGATTACATCTTTATATTATTATTATTTTTTTTTTTTATTATTTTTATTGTTATTATAGAATGGTGGGATTTTCCAGTCGCAGATATGAAATCTGAAAATAGAGTGGTGACTCCATAAAACTTGCACCACGAAAGTTTATTACTTTTTTCCTGACGACCATCATAGCTTATTTATTTCATTCATCCATCCATCCATCTTTCTCTCATTTCTTATCTCTAATTCTCCAGTGCTGTGTCATATATTATGTCTATATTTATTTATATTTATCGCTATTATTTTTCCATCCACGTTTTATTACAATAATCCCAATTAATAATAACAATACAATTTTTATTAATTATAACAGTAATAATACTATATAATAATTATTATTATCAACACCGTCAAAGTTGTCGTCGGCATCATCATCATTTTATTATTATTATTATTATTATTTTATTATTATTATTATTATCTTCGTTTTATAACTCCCATTTATGGAGAGTTCATTCGCTTATTATTGGCTCGCGTGCAGTGTCGGATCGATATTCCCTCCTTTTTACGACCGATCAGTGCAAGTGCTCGAACCAAGGACCCCTCGGTCTGAAGAATATCCCCCAAGTAGACCCTGCCAGTGGCTGATGCAAGATAACAGTGACCTGTGATGATGGTAATGATCGAAGGTTGTGTACTAATGCAAATCAGTTGTGCGTAGATATAAATTATTTGTCATATTTAAGGGATCATTATTAATATTAAATATTTATTCATAAGGTTGGGGTATTTTTCGATATTTAGTCGTTAAGGTTTAAGTTAATAAAATTACATATTTGCTGCTTCATTCCCGGGTTATCCCCATTTGCTAATTGACTTTATACCTCTCAATTTAACCATCCATCCATCCATCTTTCCTCCATTCACTGATCCTTCCTTCCATCCATCAATCAACTGCTCTAGCAGAGGATCTTGGCGGTTGCTCTGAAAACGGTGACATCGATCATCGTTTGTGGTAATTTCCACATCCGCAATCATTTGGAGTCTTCTCCATTTCTGATATCCAAGTGGTTGTTGGGCTGATGGTTGCTGGATGGCTTGGATGATAATGATCGAACGTGATTGTTTGTCTGACCCAATTACATAATAACAAGCCAGTCCTTTGTTATGGATGTTACGATAACCGCTGTTGTGATTGTGGCTGTTGTGGTTATGATCATGTTGTTATTGTTATTATTAATATTATTATTAATATTATTATTATTATTATTATTATTATTATTATTATTATTATTATTATTATTATTATTATTATTATTATTATTATTTATTATTATTATTATTATTATTATTATTATTATCATTATCATTATTATTATTATTATTATTATTATTATTATTATTATTATTGTTATTATTATTATTATTATTATTGTTGTTGTTATTATTATTATTATTATTATTATTATTATTATTATTATTATTATTATTATTATTATTATTATTATTATTATTATTATTATTATTATTATTATTATTATTATTATTATTATTTAATACATAGTAATGTTATTGTTATTGGCTATAACCTTGGTGCATTGCGGATTACAATGTTTTTCCACAGGGATAGGATATGATCCGAGAGGTTAGGATATGAGCCAGGATGAACCGAGTGTGAGTTATTGCTTGCAAGATAAAAGGCACTCCGTAGGTCCGATTCCATTGACTTTCTGAAGCTATGGAGTAGTACAACATTCAACACTACTTACTCCCCACCCAACACTTCCTCCCCGTGCACCAACCCACCCAACATTCCCTCCTTTTTATGACCGATCAGTGCAAGTGCTCGAACCAAGGACCCCTCGGTCTGAAGAGTATCTCCCAAATAGACCCTGCCAGTGGCTGATACAAGATCCCTCCCCATGTATTAACTCACCCAACAGTTCCTCCCGATGCCTTAATCCACCCAAAAGTCCACCCATCCATCTTTTCATCCTCGGTACTGCAGCATCAATCGATAGGCCACTCTTCTGTTTCTTAAATCATGCAACATTTAGTACGGTAATTAATTATTGATGAAGAACTTAAATTTATTCTGTCAACGTGGATGTTTGCGTTTAGGAAATAATTTTCGCTTCGGTGCATTACGTCCAACTTCAAAATAACCACGCGAAGTACAACTTTAAAAAAAAAGTAATTTTTTTAATTTCTAAATTAACGGCAAAGAGGTTTTCATCTCTAATTGGCTCTTCTGGAAGACGACGAAGAAGAGAATGATGATGATGATGATGAAAACTATGATGATGGTTATGATGCTGATGATTGCGAGGAAGATGACGATGAGGATGATGGTGATGCTGCTGATGATGATGACGACAATGACAACGGAGATGACGATGATGGTGATGATGGTGTTAATGATGATGAAGCCAATGACGATTATGATGATGATGGCAATGATGATGATGACGACGACGACGATGATGATGATGATGATGATGCTGCTGTCGATGATATTTAGTGGGTTGATCGGGGCTTAACGACTCTCGGTGCGAGTCAATTAATCATCTGTGGAACATTTCATATTTTATTGATCGAAATGTTACATTTGATTTAATTTTTATTATTGTATACATTTATTTGGAAACACTTTAAAATTTCGTTTTGTTAAACATTATGTTTTATTATAACAAACATAACTTGTTAATGTAAATGAAATTTTGCTAAAGCTATTCATATTTATATTGATAATTGTTATAATTATATCAATTATGTGTAATGTCATAAACAATGATGTGTAGATATTTTGTTATTCAGATACTAATTTGCATGAAAAACTAAAAGATTTCTTAGTTGACATTGTTAAATGAGATTTCATTCAACAGTCGGAATATGTGGAAATTCAATATTACTTTACAAAATCAATACTATGTAAAATATTCATAAATGAATTTTTTAAAATAAAATTAAAAAAACATTACTTCAAAATTACCTTACGAAGCCATAACTTTAAATACTATTTATTATACCTTCATTCGTTCACACTCACTCATTCACTCACTCACTCACTCACTCACTCACTCACTCACTCACTCACTCACTCACTCACTCACTCACTCACTCATTCACTCACTCATTCACTCACCCACTCACTCACTTCAAGGAATCATCGAAGTTTTAAATTCTTGGAATGATGGCCACTCCGATTCCTGATAAATTTTCTTCCAGTTGCTTGAGAAGAAACGTGGATGGAAAACCAGGTGGAATTTCTGTGATGATGGTGATGATGATGATGATGATTCTTTATTGATGGCGATGATCACGATGATGAAATTATTGATGATGATGACCATGGTGTGAGCATTTAACAACTGGTTCAAAATATTTACTTTCCAGTTTGCGACAGTTTTTGTCCTCTTACCCAGGTCCCTGCGGATCGTTGCTCATTAAAGATTGACGCCAGAAATGGCCCCAGACAATTCGTTATGCGTTAAAGCGAGAATAAATGCGTTTTTTACACAAACTACTATTACATCAAACTCTACATGAATTCGAAAATTTAAACAAAATTTAATTATCCGAAAGTTTTGATATTAATTTTTGTTACGAATTATTTTTAATGAATTAAATTACGAAGAGAAATACTTTAAAACGGAAAATCATTTAAACTAAATTACAAAATAAAGCAAAATACAAAGAAACTACTCCCTTTACATCGTATAAACACGTGGTTGCCATGCTTCAAGTGTTGTTGCCACATTTACTCCTTTCCACACCCTCGGCAGAATCCTTTGTTTACGCGTTCCGATCATTTTTCCGGAATATTTTCCATGCCCTTCCAGTCATTACTCGATGCCTGGAATGCTCATTATCTTCATTACTGCTCTACTCATTCACTTTTTACAGTTTTTTTTTTCTTAAACAACTCAAAAGCTTTTTATGTAGGAGGATACATCACAATGGGATATACGGTTGCAGATACAGGCAGAGATACATTCGGTGGGATTTCAGTGGATGTTTCAGAAGACATGAGGAATGTTCGCAAGAGAAGAAGTCTAAGCATTTTGAAGGGCACCTGACAGGAGCAAGGAAAAAGTTGGGTAGAAGAACTTTGGATGAATGTGGGTTAATAATATGGGGTGGTTATAATCTGGATTAATAAAATGGGGTAGTTATAATGTGGGTTAATAATATGGGGTGGTTATAATGTGCGTTAATAATATGGGGTAGGTGTAATGTGGATTAATAATATGGGGTAGGTGTAATTTGGGTTAATAATATGGGGTGGTTATAATGTGTATTAATAATATGGGGTAGGTATAATGTGGATTAATAATATGGGGTAGGTATAATGTGGATTAATAATATGGGGTAGGTATAATGTGGGTTAGCAATGGGGTGGGTGAATGTGGGTTCATAACATGGGGCGAAGCAAACGCGTCCTAAGGTCATGGGCCAGGAGAACTTGTTCTGAGAACCAATGGCTTTTAAACTTTTTAAGCATTTTAAGTAAAAATGGAAATCCCAACAACAAACAAGAATTTTAAGAGGAAACGTAACTTGGAAATAAAAAGATTTGAAAGTCTTCAGACTTTTACAATCTAATAAAAGTGATCGATGATCAAACTCATTGAGATTACTGTGCAGCTGGTGTGACGATTACAGCGGTAATTGGATTTCAAATTTTAAAACGAAATTAAAAAAAAAACATCAAGGAAATGTTTTACTTTGAATTTGTTTTCCACACAACTGTCCAGTCAAGTCTGAACCAATGAAGAGATTCGTCTTCAACTCGACATTCACCGATTTCCCACCTGAGACTACCTGGAGATGTTGGAGAGTAATTTTTGTTTGTATGTTATTCTCTGCTTTGTTTGTATTTTATTCTCTGCATTGTTTGTATGTTATTCTCTGCATTGTTTGTATGTTATTCTCTGCTTTGTTTGTATGTTATTCTCTGCTTTGTTTATATGTTATTCTCTGCATTGTTTGTATGTTATTCTCTGCATTGTTTGTATGTTATTCTCTGCTTTGTTTATATGTTATTCTCTGCATTGTTTGTATGTTATTCTCTGCTTTGTTTGTATGTTATTCTCTGCTTTGTTTTGTATTTTCTTCTGTGTTTTGTGCTTTGGTTTGTAACTTCATTTATACAGCGCCATATGCATAGCGTCAGAGGCGCTTCTTGTAACCATTTATATAGCGCTCCATCCCAAGGGCGCTGGCAGCAGTGCAGGCTGGGTTTCGAACACGACACATTACGACTGTTGCCACTACCGCCGTATGCAGGCACGTCACCCATTCGGCTAACCGGCACGCCCCCGTTTTGTATTTTTCTGTTTTGTTATCCTTTCTATTTTGTTTTTTTTTTAGTTTCAAACTCCTGCAGAAAGTTCTTTTTAATTCGATTTGTTCCATCGAATCAGATTAGGACGACGGTAGGGCGGACTTAACGGATGAACTGAAAACGCCAAAGTAGCTAATGGATGCCATCGTTTAATTAATTACAAGAATTTCTTTTTCATCATAAAAATCATCTTATAAAACTTTTTGTATTTTAATAAAGTGTTGTTTCTGACTTTAAAATTATTAAAAATCAATTAAAAGTCATTGTAATTGATTTCAAATAATTTAAATGATGTTAAATATTTAAAAATTTAAATATTCATGTGATGTTAAATATAAACACTTGAAAAAATGTCTTGGTATATTTGACGTTCTAAGAATTTGAAAGATAAACAGTTTTTGAAAGATAAGATTTTCGCATTTTTTGAATTTTATAGTAAATGTTAATATTATTATTGTAACATTTTTATTGGTATAATAGATTAATGTTATTGTATTAATTTTATATTATTATCTTAAATATCTTATTTTATTAATTGACACCCGTCTTATTATCGCCGCGACACCATTTCAAGATATTAATAAATGATTTGAAACAATTATATCTGTAAGTATCACCATTTTATAATCATTTAAAACAAATATATCTTTAAATATTGTTTTTTTTTTAATTCTGAATTATTGACGAATATTTTGATAAGTAGAAGATAGACACTTGAATATAACTGGAGAGTCCTTCTGCGTATTTATTTGATTTATCGCTCGCACCATAGAAGTTTTGAAACTCCATCAATCGCTTGAGGCATTTCGCGGCTATTTTAAGATGTCATAAAAAGACGCCTGTATGCCTTTATGTTGAAATTTCTACTTTTCTGGGCTTGTATTTCTGGATGCTTCTTTGTTTCTGTTTGAATGTTTCTTTCATTACATTACATCTTGAGTAAATTTGTTTCTGTAAATTTGAATATCTCTCATTTAAGTGTTTTTCATGCCTGTGCATTTTAAAATATTCTTGTTCATATCTCTTCCCATATTTCTGTCATTTCTAATGTCTGCCTTTAATATTCCGCCTCAAATGACTTTATAACTTGGAAATTCCATGCTGTCAAAGCAATTGACGTCAGAATCACGTTATTGTTTTGTATCCAGTCATTAACCTTCATTTTTTGAGGGAGATTTCGAGAGTTGAACACAGGACCTATAGAACGAAATAAAAAAAACCTTTATGAGAAATCGAGGTAAGTACCCTCAGGAGCATTGGTGGGAGATGGGTGAATGAATGAATGGACGGATGAATGTACGGATGAATGTACGGATGAATGGATGAATGGACTGGTGAATGGATGGACAGGTTATCAATGGATGAAGTAGAAGATGGATGTTTTTGATTTGGATTACTGATCTCTTTATCCGCATAGATAGATGGATATTGCAAACTGTCCTAGATTGATTTATTACAAATCTGACAGAGTAATCAGAATCTAATTCTTGTCTTCTTTTGTCTCCTTCCAGCGCCAGTAATTGTACTTCGTCATCCTTATTGTTTTTTATGCTGTCCCCATCATCATCATCACCATCGTCGACGTCATCATCATCTCCTTATTTGCATTACTCTTATTATTTTTCTTATTATTGTTATTATAGATCGATTTATTATTATTATTATTGATATATGTATACTAATATTATATTGTATTTTCATAATATTATAATTAAATCGGTCCATCACCTCGACATCACAAGAAAAAGAATTGATAGCAATGGAAATGTGACTGCTCAGAATAAATTAAATTAAGTTAAATTTAAAATTCAAAATTTATCTAACAATTTATTGTATTAAACTAATTGTTTGATAATTTAACGTTTTATTAAGAATAACCTTATATTTACTTAATTTATATCTACTTATTTTATGCAATATTTGTTTAAAAATTTATTCCAGAGAAACCTATATATTTATGAAATGTTTGAACGACGTCAAATTATTTTCAAAAAAATATTCTAGAGAATCTTTCTTCATTTTGCTTTTAAAATATAAATTTTAATAAATGTATAAAAAAAATATAAAATTTAAAGGAACATTATAAATTATCCTTGGGGTCCTATTTGAAATGTAGTCCAATATTAATTAAATTTAATAAATAACGTCAAATAAATTATACATTAAATAATTTATAATATTGAGGTATTTATCTTATATTATAAATATTATATTATATTATATTATAATATTATATATATTATAGGATATATATTATATTATATTATATTATAGTATATTATATTAATATTATATTATATTATATTTAGTATATTATATTATATTATATTATATTATATTTATATAATATTATATTATTATATTATATTATATTATATTATATTATAATTATATTATATTATATTATTTATATTATATTATATTATATTATATTATATTATTTATATTATATTATAGGATATTATATTTATTATATTATATTATATTATATTATATTATATTATATTATATTAATATTGATATTTATAGTTATATTATATTATAATATTATATTATATTATATTATATTATTATATTATTTAATATTATATTATTATTATATTATATTATATTATATTATATTATATTATATTATATTACATTACATTACATTACTTACATTACATTACATTACATTACATTACATTACATTACATTACATTACATTACATTACATTACATTACATTTTACATTACATTACATTACATTATATTATATTATTTATATTATATTATATTATATTATATTATATTATATTATATTATATTGTATTGTATTGTATTGTATTATATTATATTGTATTGTATTGTATTGTATTGTATTCTATTGTATTACATTACATTACATTACATTATATTATATTATATTATATTATACTACGGAGTCGAAAGATTGGTTGGATTAATTTTAATAAATGGATTTTGAATATTATATAGGTTAATTTGCATATAGTAAATCAATTAAGTAATTAATTAACTTAAATACAAAACTTTAATTTAACTTATTACTAATATTACTTCTCTTTTTAAAATTTTTTCATTCAATTCAAAAAGCTCAGAGGACTACAGTTCTTTAATGTAACACCTGCACTATTCGGACTCCAAGATTTACAGGAAATTAAATTTAAATTTGAAACAGCTAATTAATTAAAAATGTTATTGAAGTAATTAAGTAATTAAAGTTTAAATGTCTGAAAATTAATTATTTTATTCAATTATTTATAATAATTAATTATTTTTGATTGTTTATTTTATTATATTTGCAGTAATTCTTTTCAGAATTTTTAGATATTATTTATTTTGTTTGTTTGTTTTGCTTTGAAAAGCTGTGAAAAAAATTTTTGAAGAAGGGATGAATTGATGAATGAATGGATTAATAAATTAATAAATGGTTGAATGAATGGATGGATGGATGGATGGATGGATGGATGGATGGATGGATGGATGGATGGATGGATGGATGGATGGATGGATGGATGGATGGATGGATGGATGGATGGATGGATGGATGGATGGATGGATGGGATGGATGGATGGATGGATGGATGGATGGATGGATGGATGGATGGATGGATGGATGGATGGATGGATGGATGGATGGATGGATGGATGGATGGATGGATGGATGGATGGATGGATGGATGGATGGATGATGGATGGATGGATGGATGGATGGATGGATGGATGGATGGATGGATGGATGGATGGATGGATGGATGGATGGATGGATGGATGGATGGATGGATGGATGGATGGATGGATGGATGGATGGATGGATGGATGGATGGATGATTATTTATTTGTGAAAGTTATTTATTAAATGTGGATTGGCGATGAAACCCGATGTCGTCAGCTGTTGTCATGGTAACAGGTATCCGAGCTTGGAAAGTACGTTTTCTTATTTATAATTGTCATCATTATCACGGCTTACGTTAGTTCTTATTATGTCGGTATTTTAATTATTTGTCTTTATGATTACAATCACATTATCATTTTAATATTAATCAAATTTATCATCATCGTGTGACTAGTACAACGATGATGACGACGGTGATGATGATGATGATGATGATGATGACTACGACGGCGTAAAACTGTGACTTTATTTGATCCGGTGTTGTCATGACAACGTATAAAAATTGCTCCTTAATTCTCCTGTAGAAGGTGCTTTGAAATGACTTTGATGGATGAGTCACATGATCATCGTCATCATTACCATTATCAATACCAACATCATCATCACCATCACCACTGAATTTCGTCATCCTAAGCGTACTTTCACAATTGATTAATAAATGTTAATTGCAGTAATTACAGTAATATAATTTATAGTTATTTTTTAATTTGTTTTGATTTTTAATTTTTTATTGCAATAATACAATTTGTAATTATTTTTTACTACAATTTTTACTAATAATATAATTTATAATTTATTAATAATAATAATATAATTTATAATTTATTGTTATATTTTTACTACAACCACTGAACGTTCTTGTTTCGTTGCAGGTTTTCAGAGAAACGACCATCGATACAACATCGGTGGCAAGAATGTAAAAAGTTACGGGAGCAGTGGAAAAATTCCCAGGCAACTAAAAATAACCCACCCACGTGATTTCCCCTCGAGTGTTTTTCCAAACCAAGTTACCCTGACGTGTGTCGCTTTTGTGCGTGTGTATGTATGTATGCATGTATGCGTGTGTGTACGTGTGATTGTATACATTCAGTTGTAAGTTGTTGCTCCAGTTGTCCTTGATTATTGAGTTATTGTTTGTAACTTGCGAAAATTGTTATTGCTATTAGTAATTGTTACTAGTAATTAGTTATTGTTATTACTAATAATAATGTTGCTATTATTGTTGTTGTTGTTGTTAGTAACATTATTATTATTGTTGTTGTTGTTGTTGTTCTTGAGGATTGGCAGGAATAGTTTGTGACCTTAACGAAATCCTGATTCGTTATTAATTGTCGTGTTAATGCTCATTGTCATTGTAATTGTAATGCCGAATTAATATTGAGCCGTAATTATAAATAATAATCATAATTATAACTAATAATTATAATAAAATATTGTAATAATTTATTTAAATCAATTGTTAATAAAATGGTAAGAATTGTTTTTAAATATTTCCTCCAACAAAAAGCTGTAAAAAGAAAATTTGTACATTGAATTTGGTTATTTTAGTTTTTCTGGTTATCTTACTGAATAAATAACATTTACCCGTGTTATGTTGATTTTTAGAAGTTTCATGTTTTAAAACATTTATTATATTATTATTATATTATTATTATTATTATTATTATTATATTATTATTATTATTATATTATTATTATTATTATTATTATTATTATTATTATTATTATTATATTATTATTATTATTTATTATTATTATTATTATTATTATTATTATTATTATTATTATTATTATTATTATTATTATTATATTATTATTATTATTATTATTATTATTATATTATTATATTATTATTATTATTATTATTATATTATTATTATTATTATTATTATTATTATTATTATTATTATTATTATTATTATTATTATTATTATTATTATTATTATTATTATTATTATTATTATTATTATTATTATTATTATTATATTATTATTATTATTATTATTATTATTATTATTATTATTATTATTATTATATTATTATTATATTATATTATTATTATTATTATTATTATTATTATTA
>JAJTWR010000136.1:400000-542500 GCA_021613335.1 Whitmania pigra
TTTCCAAATTTTCACGAAGGTCCAGGCTACGGCAATCCTCCTTTTTACGGAGGTCCTCCATTCATGAGGGGCCCTGGAATGCCCTATGATCCAAACTTGCGACCCCCTCCATTTTTTGGACCAAATTTTGGCCCTCAGGGTCCATGGCCTCTTCGTGGTCCCAACATGGATATGCAGAGATTCCATGGACCAAACATGAATCCCCAAAACTTTCGAGGATCGAGCATGCCACCTGGCCCTCCCGGTTTCATGAATCACGGTCCGTCCAACATGGGAGGTCCAAACATGTGTCCCCCGGGGATGAATTTCCAAAACCCACCCTCCGAAGGGTTCGTTCCCTTAGGTCCGCCACCGCCTCCTCCACCGATGGCCAACATACCTTCTTTCACGGGCGATTTGGCTGGCCATCAGACCGGACAGACCGAAAGTCAACCTCCGGAGAGAAAGGCGAGTCCTCCGCCACCGGAATACGAATTGGATGACTACGGCAATCCGATCCCGGCCGAGCAGTTGCAGGAGAAGTACGACCCTCTCGAGGAGGCCAGTAACGACTACGACGACGAACCTCAGAGTTCGTATCCTTCCGATCCGAGCGAAGAACAGACCTGCGAAGTTAAGCACCAGGACTTGCTCGAGGGGAAAGAAACCTCGGATGTATTCCAACGGCACAATGTCGACAGCTGCTCCATATCTCCTTTGAGCAAGAGAGTTAAACTGGAAAACTTCCAGGCAGTTCCGCCTCCGTATGTGTCGGACATGGAACCGCAGAGGCCGACGATTTCAAGCTTCCATCAAGCCCCTCCTTCCATCTTCCACAATGTTCCTCCACCATATGAACAAGCAAGCATTAATGTCAAGAGGTGAGGCTACCTTTAGTCATCTCACGTTCTTAAATTGTTCTTTTTGACTTGTGTTTGTTGGATTATTTGAGAAAAAGCTGTGTTTTATTGTTGGATTGTATTAACCATTGAACGGTTGTTGTTGGATTGTATTAACCATTGAACGGTTGTTGTTGGATTGCATTAATCATTGAACGGTTGATGTAGTTGCTGCTAGTTTTATTCCTTGTTTTATTAAATTCATTAACTAACTTTTGCACATTGTCAAATGTCAAATGTAAAATCAATAACCGTTTAAATGATAATTTTACAAAGGGAGAGGCCTCCCCAAAAGAGAAAGTTGAGTGTAAGAGAAGCTTTTGGAGGCAGTGATGATGATGATGATGCTGGTAATGATGATGGTGTAGAAGGAAGCAACTTCAATCAAACTAGGAACCAGTCGAGAGAACCCTTGAAGACTGGAGGTAAGAATTTGGGAGTTTAAAGCTAATTAATCAATAGCAGTAATTAGTAGTGCTAAGTTTATTACGGGCAGTGTGGTTGCGTCGTAATGTAATGCATAATTGGGGCCTAATTAACATTTGCACTTTACTTAAGTCGAGTTAGGGTGCCTCTTCCACAGTAAGAGCTGTGGATACAATCGCTTTGCAACCCCGTCAGTACTCTAGGGAGGAAGCTCCACATAAATTAAAAAGCATCTCTGCATTTGAAGGCAGGCTGTAATAAATAAATTGAGTAATAATACTATTATTATTATTATTATTATTAACTTGGTAGGAAATTGTCATTATTTTTGTAATCAATATCCATTAACAACATCAATGTAGCAGTTAAGCTAACCTGGATGACCCCAATTTAATTGCAAAACAAACGTACTTATTGTGAGAGTATATATATCGTTATAAGATAAGAGATATGTTGCTTGACTAATGATTAATACAATGAAGCATGCTTGAGATAAAATGTACGGGGAGACTTTTACTTGGAGCTCACCTCTCGTGTGTATGTGACGGTTAGGTGCTCGTCTAAGGGGGTTCTTAGCCCCCGTTTAGGGCAAAGGCAGTGATTCGTTGGCTTCTAGTTTCGACAGCCAGTGACAACTCGGAGGAGGGGCCTTAACGCCCGTAGTTAGAGAAAAGATCGATCATTTTGTCGCTTGTGTGTCCCAGTCAGGCCCAAAGCTGGAACAACTGGCCATCAAAAACAACAAGACCAACCCACTCTTCAGGTTTGTTGTGTTGTTGAGTTGTTTAGTTAGAAATCAGCCCTGATAACTTAGAAATGAAGGATGACATCAATTCGTCGATTTAATAATGGAATCTTTCCCGATAATTCAGAAATGAATGCAAGCATTAATTCATCTATGAATGAATGATCGATGCCCTCGTTAATAGCGAAAAATGAAAATGCTTTGAATTGTCTCAGGTTCCTGTACGAGATTGGGTCACCTGCAAACCTTTATTATGAGGAAAAAATGGCAGGCATCAGGTCCAGGTTTCCTGCGATGGTTGAGAATGCTGTCACAACTGTTGGTGGTGATGATGATGTTCCAGGTAATTTGTTTGCATCTATTTGCATTAATCATTTAGCTGTTAATTGACTAATTGTCAACGTGTCAGATTGAACTGTTGCAAAACGTTGGATGGTTTCCATGAATTTTGTGGATGGGGATTGTATTTGAATATTAAGTTTAAATCTTGTCGCTGTTGCTTCAATTTTGTTGCCGTTTCTGTTGTAGTTGATGATGTGGCCATTAGGGAGAGTTTGCAGAACATCCCTGGAAGAAGTGAGTTTTTTGTATCTTTGTCACCGCAATTTGGTTGGCATCATTAGGATTAATTAATTACGTATGACACATTATGTGTATTATGTTATATATTTATATTATATATTTATATATAATAATGTTAGTGTTAGAATACCATTAGATTGAGCAACCCATCATAAATTCTTGTGATTGAAACAAAAAATGGCTGCTTAATTACTGCAACTAGATTTTGTAATGTAAACATAATGCATGGTAGTTTTGATGACATCTTAAAATTTGACGTTTAAATGATTATGTGAATTTAAATTCAATCAACAGATGTTAGCCTTGTGAAGCTTGGAGATACTAGTGAGTTAATACTAATAATGCAAATAAGATCTCCTTACAATAAGAGTATGCAAAGGTACGTTACTCTGAAATGCATAATTAAATCTTTTTCCAGACATAACAGTAAACCTGACCCCGATGTCGCAGATGAACTCCGAAATATTTGCAAGGAAGATGACCGGCGGAGAGCAACTGACCATTGAACAAAAGAAGCAAATCAGGGAACAGCAAGAGGTTCGTTAATATTCATTAGTTCCCTGGAATTTCAGTCACATCTATCATACATCGTAAAGTTGAATATTAATAAAAATAATAATATGTGCATTTGCAGAGTGCCATAAGCATAAATTTAAAGACTTTTATGAACTAATGATTAATCGTTAATTAATAATTAACTATCATAAACGTATAATCAATGAAAACTCACTCCTACACCTGCAGATGAATGCCATGTACGAGTACGTGCTGGCCAAGCGCAAAGCCATGGAAATTCAGGCAAGAGCTCTGGAGGCGGGTCTTAACATCAAACCCAAGTACGAATACGACTCGGACGAGGAAACCGAGGGGGGCACTTGGGAGCACAAGAGGAGAAATCTCGAGATGGAAGCGACGAGAGGTTCGAGTTTTTGGATTAATTTATTACAATCATTTAGTCGAACCTTGAGCTTTTGAATGTTTGTTACAATTACATTGACTTGTTGACTAATGTCGTTAAATTTGTAATTGCACAGACTGGGCTGAGAAGCTGACTGAGATGGGAAAAGGAAAGCACCATCTCGGGGATTTCCTGCCACCGGAGGAATTGGAAAAGTTTATGGAAACTTATTCTGTGAGTGTTTAACATGAAATTATTGCTATTATCCAAATTTCACTACTCTCTGCTGAGTTTTAAAGCAACCCGTTTCTGAAAGGAGCGAATACTTAGTCCAACTTAAGACTTATTTAGTCGAGCAACAACAACATAAAAATACAAAATGAATGTCACTAAACAAATATAAAAATTGCAGGCCCTGAAGGAAGGCAGAGAACCCGACCATTCAGATTACAAGCAGTTCAAAATCACCTGCGAGAATGTCGGCTTCCAGCTGCTCCAAAAATTGGGGTGGAAAGAAGGCGAAGGTCTCGGCGCAGACGGACAGGGCATCAAGAATCCAGTCAACAAGTTGGTATTTTTTATTTAGTCTTAACGTTTTTCTCGCTCGCAATTCTTGTCTTGCAACTTGCTTTTTGATAATGTAGGCTTTAAAGGAAGCACTGTTTTTTTAAATTATTATTTCATGTTTTTCTTGATGTATTTTATCTCTGAGTGGAATGGTTTTGAAAGCAGAAAATGTTAATTGCTCTCATCACATTGCTTATGTGGACTTTTGTTCTTTGAGGTTCATCAAAGTCAATCCACTTCCCAACTAATTTTGCCGACTTCTCGTTTTTGCTTTTTATTTTTTTTTGTCTCGGTCCATTTTTTAATCTGCACGAACGAGAAATGATTGGCTTAAAAACTCTTTGAGCGCCTGCTTCTTGCAAGCGTTATGCACTACAGAATGCAGCAGTTTGAATTTTCGAAAAAACTCGACTCGGCAGAAATGCCAAGTAACAGCTCTCCGTTGCATGGATCGACATTTTTTCGTGATTCGAATTTTATTCAAACTTTAACTTTTTTTAACCCAATTTCCAGAGGTCTCCAGTCTCTCGATGGAGCCGGAATGGGCACGGAGAAGCCCTCTGAGCTGTCGAAGAATGACGACGAGTTCGATGCGTACAGGAAGAGAATGATGTTGGCCTATCGCTTTCGTCCGAACCCTCTGGTAGGTTCAGCTTGCTGCAGCAGCAAACTGCGTCCTCATTTTTTAAAAGTTTTTGGGTCGAAGCGGTCGACATCCTGTTTGCATGCATCGCTAGTCTCATAGAATTATGATTTGAAGTTTTTTTGAAACAAAATTTTTAAATTACTTAGATTGAAAACTTTTTTTTAGAACAACCCAAGACGTCCTTACTATTAGAGAGAAGTCGAGTTAACCACGTTTGGTCGAAAAGTGATGCCATAAAAATGTATTTTCAGGATAAGCTTTAATATCTCGTAGGAATTGTTGAAATTGTTGTGAATAAATTCGTTTGGGAAAGTTTGCAACTAGAGACGTTTTGTGAACGGCGGCCTAAATATGCAGGCTTCCATTTGACACGATTCCTAAGATTCATAATACCTCCGTGATGACGTGTTACCTGCTGTGCTTATACTCGGACTCTCTGGAAAGTGGAGCATCCCTCGCTAGCGCATTTCCGAATAGCAGGAGTTTGCACGGCCTACTTTTAAGTCGACCGAGGATTTTTTGCATGTTTGATTGTTCAAGTTTTCGTTCCCGCTCTCGCACGATTTTCTTGTATCATATCGATGTGCGATGTGCGGATCGTATGGATTTCTAGTGCTCCGTGATTGTTGCAGCTTTTTGCAGCATTACTTATGATTGTGTCTCTTGAATGTAATGCTAAATGTTAAAGTAATAATTGTTGTTTTGAATCTCATTTTCCTGTCGGTTAAGTGTCGCTTCACAGTTTTACAATTGGATGTTTGTGTCGTGAGCTTCGGAAAAAGTTGAAGAGGAAGATAGTGTTAGGTAGGATATCAGAATATTTCCCTTCTTTTGTAACATCATTGGGGCTTTATGTGGTTCAAGCAAGCACACATGTGGGATATAACTTAATATACTTGGAACCATTTAAATGGTTGTTAAGCTTTGTAAAAGGGTTTAATTGACCGGGTACCCAGGATTATTTGCCTGGGATTTCGTTTGAGTGGTTAGCTTGGGTGCGGCGCCTGTTATAAGACTCAAGAGCTTGTCTTAAAAAGATCGGCTGTTTATGAAATTCAACTAATTTCTTCTCGATCGAGAACACGAATCGAGAATGAAGTGTTTCAGAAGCTAACGTGCCAAAATTAACATAACATGCGGAGCAGTTTCATAAAATAGTGCATTTTATAGGCAGAGTAAAAAATGTGTTGTTATGTGGTAATGGTGCTGTTTTGAGTTACCAATGTCTTTATCAATCACCGAAGCATCTCATCAATCAACGTGTACTCTAATTTCATAATTTTTGGAAGCAAATCAAATAACAGAATTCAATAACATTCAAAGTCGAGTTGGCATTGAAGGCGGATTAACAAATTTTTGTTTCATCCCGTTTATATTATCAATTTGTCGAGTGACATTTGCAATCTAACGAGCTTTTGCGATAACTAATTTCCTGGTAATCATAGATGCTGAAGAGGATGTTGTAGTAGATACCCTATTTTTATTATTATTATTATTATTATTATTATTATTATTATTATTATTATTATTATTATTATTATTATTATTATTATTATTATATTATTATTATTATTAACACGGACGTTAATAAAAAAATCGCTAGATGGTTAAGACGATGCTCCCGCAACTGGGTTCGAATCAGCAAAGCCTTCGTTAGAAGCGCAGTTTTACCATTGTGCCATGCGAGCAGGATAGCCGTTCTGGTTGTGTAAATAATTTTTATACGAAATAATTAAAGGCGTATCAATGCATGCAGCATTATGCAAAGTCGTATGTATTAGAGCTTTTATCTACTATTAATTATATTTGTTAGTTGAGATAGTTTATAACAATTAGCCTTCAATTGTGTCATATTGCGCATTATGCTAGTTTCACGAATTGAGAATTTTAGTGAGCGGTTATAACTGCAATTAATACCCTGGTTTTAAATGCGGAAGACATAAAATGGTTTTGATTAAAAATTATCACTTGCTGATATGCCATAAAGGCTCGCGTCGTCATAACCTTGATGTAATAATAATAGCAATTATAGTACATTTCCTGGAAATGTCTCCTAATAATAAATTAGTAATTACTGCGTATACTGTGAAAACCATACCGATTCCGGCTCTGAAAAACATAGTATGGTTGGTAGGATTACCGCTTAAGTAATAGACGTAATTTATTAAATAATTGAATTTATAAGTTATGAGGCAAAAATAACGTAATGTCCTGGATATGTTTGGAGTGGACCACTCGAGATTATCCTGAGTTGAGAATAAAGTTCACGAATGGCTTCAATTTACCGACAAAATTATGAGTAAAAAAAAAATGAGGTAGAAATAAAAAACTAAGGCAGCCAATAAATGCGCGGCAAATATTAAATGTGGTTCTTCAGATTGACTGACTAAATTTAGGGGTTTCATAGGATTACTATTTTGATGAATAGTGCAATGTCAGTAGACATTTTTACAAAAGCACAAATTTAAAAATTGATTATATTCGTATGCCATGGTAACACCGGAGTATGAAGAGCAGAAGGGGCAATCGTGTGAGACTGATAATCAAAACTCGACTAGACAAACCAAGGTTTCGAGAGGGCTGTTTGCAACAACCCTGGATGTTTGCTTTTGATATCTCTGCCCGTTCAAGTTCAACTTTGAGACCTGCGACGTTTTATTTCAATTAGAAAAAAAAACGAAACCCGAACTTGATTCTGCTGATGATTTGCAATATTTATTTTAAACAGTTAACAACGTTTAAATCTTTGATATTTTCTTTTATTTAATTGTTTATTACTTCTCTCAGTAATTCCAATTGATCAGAAATTGGTAATTCAGGGTGTTAATATCTGCAAATAATGATCATACGACTGCTTGCCAACATTTTAAACGTTGTTTAATCTGTTTTGGTCTATGATGGCGATAATAAAGATTAAAATTAAATTATGCACAACCATTTGTTTCATTCAAGGTTTTCTCAAACCAGTGTTTGAGTAAAACCATTGTAAAAATTTGCAATTGAAAACAAAAAAAATATCATTCTTTATACAGTAACGTTTTGTTGTTACTATTGTTTTTGTCATTCTTTATTATTATTGTTATTATTATTATTATTATTATTATTATTATTATTATTATATTATTATTATTATTATTATTATTATTATTATTATTATTATTATTATATTATTATTATTATTATATTATTATTATTATTATTATTATTATTATTATTATTATTATTATTATTATTATTATTATTATTATTATTATTATTATTATATTATTATTATTATTATTTATTATTATTATTATTATATTATTATTATTATTATTATTATTATTATTATTATTATTATTATTATTATTATTATTATTATTATTATTATTATTATTATTAAAACTTAATTTTCTGTCCCAATCAAATGTCTGAGCTTTTTAATCGATGAGCCTAGTCGATGGAGATCAATTAATGTTATTATTATTATTTGTTGAGCTATTTTTATTACTATTATTGCTCTTAGTGTTAACATTGCTGTTGCAGTTGTTTTATTTATTATAATTATTATTAACTGTTATAATTAAGTATTCCAGCAATGAAAAATGAATGAATAAAGATTCATTACATCTTTTAAATCCTATGAATCGGGATCACCATAGGACTTAAAAAAAGTAAAAAAACTGGATAGAAAACTGGAATGATGCACACTGCATCGATATTCAGTCATTAATGATCAAAATCGGTTCCTTTCCATTCTTACCTGTGGATACCCTGGGTTTTTCCAGTTTCCTCAGTATGCAGTGATTGGTGTTTGGATTGCGAGGTCATTACCTCACACCCAGACGACTTTTGCGGCCATCATTGGAAGCAGTTTTGAGGTTAGTGCTGCTGCTGATGATTTTATTGTCGTCGTTGTTGCTGTCGTCTTCCGTAATAACTGTGGGACCTTTGTCAGATGATTGTCGATTTTTTCGATTTGTAAACAAGAAGAGCATTTGGTTACATTTGCATTTAAAAGCACAATTACTGATTCAATTCATAATAATTTCATAAAGTCCGTCTTTGTTTGTTAATCGGATTGAATTGCATTTAAGAATTGAAACAATTTATTTTGAATAAACCTGATGTGAGTCATCAAATTAATTTATTTTTAAATTGACTCAGTTGTCCACGTTGAAATTGAAATTAAAAGTATGACTCAGGCTGAAACCTTTGAAAAACATTCTAAAAAATCGATGACCTTATTGTTTCAGTCGATATTATTGTTATTATTGTTGTTTTAATAACAATGCATTCATTATTTTATTATTGTTGTTATTATTATTGCACTTGCTTTTTTTTGAATCTAGACATGTTGGAAATTATTTTTGGGTCAGCTGGTTTTGGCTCATGACTGTTGAAGGCGTGTTATTATTATTATTATTATTATTATTATTATTATTATTATTATTATTATTATTATTATTATTATTATTATTATTATTATTATATTTGTCAATTTATTTAGTTGTTAGATATTTATTTAGGTAATAATCGGCGATTTATTTAATTGCACTTGCAATTAAATTATTTAATAATGAAATATTATTACTAATAATTCATAATAATTTAATAATTATTGATATTAAAACCACATGTGGATTGCAAATTACTCCTTTTTAAAGTATGTTATGTCCCGGTATCTTGAAATTAATCAAATTTAACTCAGAAAAGTGGTGAAGGTCTTAAAAATTATCCTAAAAATGTTCCAAATGATTCTTCAAAATGAACAGACTTGCCAAAAAATCTGTCTGCGACACCAGACTCAACTGCGCATGTCAGCAGAGAATCAGAATCTATCTTCCAACAAATGGCTCTCTTTGAGAAAAAAAAATAATTAGCTCTTAATCCCAAGTTAATGACATTTAAGACGTTTATAGGTCGACTGTGGTTATTGTAATGAATAGTTCATTGCTTATGAATATTCAGATGGTTTGATTTAATTATCATAACACGCTGAATTGTAGTGATTTGCATAATCTGTTCGCTGGATGATTCAGAAATTTTACAAAAGAATTTGTTATTGAACTATGCTTTTTTCTAATTTCAAATATTGCTTTAAAATAAAAGATTATAATAACAATCATTTTACTTTACAATTTTGTAATTGTTATATATTATTTTGTAAATATTCATCTAATTATTCAATGTAACGTTACAGGTTCTGTAAAAAGTAGGTAAAAGCACTATTCCTCCTGCATATTAATGAACCTAATTATCCATTGGCTATACCCATTGTCCAAAAGGAAAATTCTAAGCCACTTCAGAGATCACGTGATGAAATAAATATGCAGCAGATAATATTAATTAGTCAGGTTAAGAAAACAAGTTTTAATCAATTTGCATTATTTTTTCAACTTTTCCAAAAATAAATAAATTAATGATTACTTATTTCCGAATGAGTAATTACTTAAATGATAATAAATAATAGAAAACTTTAAGCAATTAAATAAGCCATTAAAACATGTGCAGTAAAATAAATGTTAAACCTATATATAAAGTTTATAATATTTATACAACTATAAATAGAAATTTAAAAGTAAATGTATAAATTAATATAGATTAATAAATCAATAAAAACAGAATAGAAATTTAAAAATAAATGTGTAAATAGACTAATAAATCAATGAAAACAGACGTGTAAATAGATAATAGCATCATAAAAAGAACCGAGACAAAGCAGGTAATAATAAAAAGTAACATGTGAGAAGCGAATGGATGCATCCGTTCAATAAACGTTCCACGTTCCATGGATTGGTAAAGTGCCAGGAATGTTTGCTACAAACTGGGTTAAAAGGTATTCACTCCTTTCACTCAATTCCCTCTTCATTTACTCCGATCAGGTGAGCGATAATCCGAGATCCAATTCCGTCCATCATCGACGACGTTCTCAGAAGAACAAAGAATTCTAAAAGGAACAAAGAATTTTGTTTCCGTGGGAATTTTATTTCTGTTCCATAAGAGAACTGGACACAGTTACTTTGATCATTTT
The DNA here is from genome assembly GCA_021613335.1 of Whitmania pigra. Lineage (NCBI taxonomy): Eukaryota > Metazoa > Annelida > Clitellata > Hirudinida > Haemopidae > Whitmania > Whitmania pigra. The sequence goes on from JAJTWR010000136.1 coordinate 410,756, forward strand.
AAATAATGGATTTTAAGATAAAATTGTTTTTGTCAAGTTGTTTTTTTGTTAATATTATAATTTTCTGAAAGTATTTTTTTACTGCTTGACGTGAGTGGCATGGTGATGACGACAAGGATGATGATGACGATAACGAAGATGGAGCTGTTAATTATCTATTTATTTTTTTCTGTTTTGCCTTTTATTAAATTAAAAATTCATCGATTACTCGTTGAACGTGATTCAGAGTCTCAGCCTTGGCATAGTTATTCAAATATTTACCACTGGAATTAAATAATTGATTGTTATTAATTGGTTTTATTTTCCATGCAATTACTGAGATTACAATAAACATTTAATTGCACGCAATTATTTTGATGAATATCTCATAAAAATCGAATTAGCTGATAAAACTTCCTGATGCAACAGAATACAACGACCTCATTTAAGTCCATTGTGAAAAAAGGCCCTTAGAAATATTTATTTTCAGACGTTAATATTATTTATTAAAATTACAAGCCTGATGTAATAAGTTGACGATTACTCTTTTTTAATTACTCTTTAAACACCGTATTTACTTTAAATAATTAAACGAAATTAATAATTAATTAAATAAATGATAATGATAAAAACAAGCTATCACAATTCAAGCATTATAATCACATAAAGTACCTTAGATACATTAAATGATAACTAAAGTAAATGATACAGCTCGAGTTTTACGTGACGTCATTATGAGGTCACCGGAAGTATGCGCGGAATGTCAAGATGGCCCCCGTTATCGCGGACCGTGAAATATTTTTAGTGAAGAATTTCTTGGAAGTCAGATGGAAATATTTCCAAGAGATTTTTGAGAAAATTCCTTTCATTTTCCAACAAATGACCAACAATTGTTTGCTTTTCCAGGCGAGAATGTTTTGATTAAAGATGCCAAAAAACCAAAATGTTTTGCTATTTTTGGCCGAATACCCTTTTTCTAGTTAATAGTTATAATATATTTCACGTTGTAAAAATATCTGAATTTTTATGAAATTTTTTAAAATGTTGATGAGATTAATAAGGTGATGGATTTATTTTGGACATAAATTCATAAGATGGGTTAAAGCAGAGTAAATTGTTGAGTTACGATAACATGCCGATATGATGTTGATATGATGATGTTGTTGTTGGTGTTTTGGTTGATGCTGATATTGTTGTTGTTGGTGGTTAGTTAAGAACGTAAAAAGTGAAGCTTGTTAATTTTCAATTGGTTGGACATTTTTAAGTGTTTGGTACCCTGTTTCTAACATTAATGTTAATTAAATAAACAGTAATAACAGCAACAACAACAACAGCAACAACAATAAAATAATAATAATAATAATAATAATAATAATAATAATAATAATAATAATAATAATAATAATAATAATAATAATAATAAATAATAATAATAATAATAATAATAATAATAATAATAATAATAATAATAATAATAATAATAATAATAATAGAAGAAGAAGAAGAAGAAGAAGAAGAAGAAGAAGAAGAAGAAGAAGAAGAAGATATGTAAAAACTGATGATTTAAATGTGAGTGTTACTAGTTTTGAATGATTGCGATATTTTGACGGTGTCTCAACATCCCTTTTGAGATCTTAAAAGATCTGGCTAATAAAATAAATAAAGAAATAAAACAATTTAAATAACATTTCTATTGGAGGATCCTTCAAAGTTTTGCTTGGTAAACAATCATAATCCCATCCGTGATAGATTTACTGAAGATGATTATCAACAACAACAACAAAATAATAAATTACGATAAGTAAATTAGTACAATAATCATCATTTTTCTCTAATTAATGGCTGAACAGTTACCTCGGTCGTAAGTCAACATGATTTCCAGGTTATCGCTTTTAAGTCTAATAAATAAACGTTTACTAATAAATAAGAGAAATGAAAGTCAGAATTGATCGCATATCGCAAATTGCAAGATGGATGGAAGAGTTGCGAATGGATAAACCTACTGGAATGCCTGGAATGAAACTCTGGAATTCCCAATTTCTCCAAAAAGAGGTCACGTCTCCATCTCTGTTCTGTGTTTCTGTGTTTCTCTCCAGAAAGGTTTACATTAATTTTTCTACTCTACCCATCCACCCATCCGTCCATTCATCCATCCATCCATCCATTTATTCATCCATCCATCCATCCATCCGTCAGTTGACATCATTCGATTGGAAGATTGTGCACCAATCAAAACAATTGTTCCGTCAACCAAGTCCAAGTGTAAAATGTTTTTCTAAATGAAGCATCGACGACAGTTTCAAAAAACAAAAAAGATTCGACCATGGATGAAAATTACAAAAAACATTTAAAAGAAGGTAAAGAAAAATTTCCTTCTGTTTTCTTCTTAATGATAAATATCTAATTTTCGAAATAATTATTTATTTAATAAATTTTCAACTCAATGTAATTAATCATTATATTAATACTTTCATTATAAAATAAATTTACTTGATTAAATATTAAATGAGTTGCTTTCTTAATTAATAGATGAATTCATTTCTTATAAAATAAATTAATTAACTTGTTAATTATTAACTGATAAATAATAAATGAATTACCTTATTAATTATTAAATGATAAATGAATTAATGTATTATATATTAACTGATAAATAATATATGAATTAACTTCTCAAGTAATGAAGGCAAAAAGTATCAAATATTAAATTTCTAGAATGCAATCAAACATTGGAGAACGCAAGCAGCATTCCATTTACAAATGTGACAAAGGATGTTTAATAAAACATTATAATAATTATAATTTAATAATAATTATTATTATTATTATTATATTATATTATATTATTAATAACAACTGCAACAACATTAATAAAGCATCGACCACAACTATTGATCTTAACGTACTCAGTTATCGGCAGTTGAACGAAAGAGTTGTTGGTTGAGCAACGTGTCGATGTTCGTGCGCACGTGATTTTTTTGCAATCAAATTCACGACGGGACTTCGGAACGGGGTTATGAAAGTCTATAAAAGCTTCCTCCGCAAACTGGGATCCAACAGTAGGTTTCGATGCGCCGTCCCCTCGTATGAACGACGGTATAATTTCTATGCAAGTTGACACTTAACTTTTAGGTAAACAGTCGATTGAAAGCATTAGTTGGTTCAATCAAGTTGATTCAGTCGAGCCTAAGAATCAATCAGTTGATTCAATCAAGCAGAAGAATCAATCAGTAGATTCAATCGCTTCTTTCGTCAACCGATGTTCACATCGTCTGCAACGGGAGACAGCAAAGGTTGGTGGAAAGTCTATCATTTCATGACTGAATTTAAAATAATTACCTCGCTAATTAAAAATAATAATAATAATAAATAATAATAATAATAATAATAATATTATTATTATTATATTATATTATATTATATTATATTATATTATATTATATTATATTATATTATATTATATTATATTATATTATATTATATTATATTATATTATATTATATTATATTATATTATATTATATTATATAATATATAATAATAATAATAATAATAATAATAATAATTCATGAGTGAATTTAAAATAAGTACATTAAAATAGTAATAATTAAAAATTAAGTGAAAATAATTAGGATAAAGCTGGTTTCAAAGGGTTATCGAGAATGTTACGCGAAGTAACAATAAGTAAAAAGACTTCCTGATTTCAAATTAATTTAAGTCATTAAATTCATTTAAGTCAATTTTTTATTTAAATACAAAATAAAAGCATTGCCATATATATATATTTATATTTTTTATATTTATTTTTTAATTTTAAAATATTTACTCTTAATTATTGTGTTAATATTTATCGTTTCTCGTACTTTAAGTATGTTTTGTTCCTAATCATTTCAATATTTATCCGAAACATTTTAGCGCATATCGTTTAAGTGAAAGGAAGTGAATTGAATTATTTTATTATTATCATCAATATCATTAAATATTATTATTATTATTATTATATTAAAATAAATAATAATTACAATTAAAACCTAATCATTATTTAACTATTTAATATAATATGGCTTTCTAACTTATATAAACATTATTTTTAAGATTAAAATATCAAAATAATTAAAAAATCATTTTAAGTAATCTCACAATAAATCAAACTTAATTTTAAAGCAATTTTAAATAGTTTTTCAATAATTCATATTTAATTTGTTTAATTCGTTTATTCAAAACTCTAAACGAAAACCACAAATCACACAAAAAAAATCACAAATTCAGGGTATCCCAAGGTTCTATTTTTACAGTTCAAAAATTTATTTATTAAAAATTGACATAATTTAACCGGAATCTAAAATATATATTTCATATACAAAAATATAAATTTCATTTATTTAATAATCGGATGTAATTGCTAATAAAAGTAATAAGGGATATTCTTGTAAGTTTATTCAATAATATCACATTAATGACTTTCTGAAATGATTTGTCATATTATTATTGTTGTTAATTTTGTCGTTTTTATGCAATCTTTAACAATTTAATTTAGTATATATTTTTATTACATGTCCAACATTAACTGTATAATATATTTTAGAATTAATGCAGCATAATTGATTTTAAAATGTTATTTTTTTGTGTGTTATTCATAAAATATTTTCCTATTATATACCCATATAACATTAGAAGGTTTATTTTAAAAATGATATTTTAAAAATTATTATTTATTCTTTTAGTATTCACTTTCATTGAATTATTTAAAAATTAAAACAAATAGACTTAAAAACCTTGCTCTTTGTTTTTGTTTGCATTTTAATTTTTTGCTAATGTGTAATAAATATGTTATTATTTATATATTATATTTTATTAATATTGTGTTACAAAGACATTTTCAAAGAACATTTTACATAATTTCACGAATATAATTCTTAATAAAGGTTAACAAATTTTATTTCACTACATTTCAATTAATGCATTCAAATTTATTTTCAATAATTATTTAATTACATTTTATTATTTATAAATAATAATTAATATTTAATTAATATTATGAAATAAATTAAAATGTTATTTTAAATAAATAGTTCTATTTAACATAAGTCATAAGTTCAAGTTGACAGATCCCTGATTTTTTTAATTTATTTTTTTTTCCAGATTCTTGAAGCAACGATAAGCAACATCTACGATAGTAATTATAATATTATTATAATATCACCACAACAATACGACAAACAATCACAGCAACAACAACAACAACTACAAACATGAACCCGGACAACATGTCAGCCACTGAGGTCATGGAGATTGTGATGGGCTTCCAAAAAACACAGGTGGCTTAACATTGTTTTGATTAATTTAAAAATTAATTTACAATTGAAATTATATTTGACACCTTATAATAATATTAACAGCAACAACCACGACGACGACGACGATGATGATGACGATGATGATGATGATGGTGATGGTGATGATGATGATGACGACGACGACGACGATGACGATGACGATGATGACGGCGACGACGACAATGTCGGTGATGATGATGACGATGGCGATGACGATGACGATGACGATGATGGTGACATGATGATGATAATAATAATAATAATATTATTAATATTAATACAATTAATAATAATAACTAATGATAACATTCATTCATGATAAACTAATAATAATATGTTCAATGGCATATTCAATATTCATTTCCAGGTCCTGTACACTGCCACAACACTGGGCATCTTCGAGGAATTGACCCATTCCATTTCGCCCATGTCCGCCTACATGCTCGCATGCCGACTGGGACTCGATCCTGACGCCACTGAAAGACTCCTCAATGCCTGCTCTGCTCTCAGTCTCCTCAAAAAGTCCTACACTTCTAACAGACTAGGTGGGTGATGTGATTCTATTTTTAATTTCTGGATTTCTGATGATGATGATGATGATGATGGTGGTGGTGGTGATGACGATGATGATGATGATGATGATGATGATGATGATGATGATGGATGATGATGATGATGATGATGATGATGATGATGATGATGATGATGATGATGATGATGATGATGATGATGATGATGATGATGATGATGATGATGATGATGATTGATGATGATGATGATGATGATGATGATGATGATGATGATGATGATGATGATGATGATGATGATGATGATGATGAATGATGATGATGATGACGACGACGATGATGATGATGATGATGATGATGATGATGATGACGACGACGATGATGATGAGGATGATGAAGAGGAGGATGAGGAGGAGGAGGATGAGGAGGAGGAGGAGGATGAGGAGGAGGAGGAGGATGACTATAATTAATAATAATTAATATTATAAATGATAAGTAATTATATTACTTTTCATGCTCAATAAAGATGCTTATATTTCGATACATAATACTAAATAAAGTATTCAAATAAAATGATATAATTTAAATAAAAATTCAAATAAATAAAATATGATATATCATCAATATTCATCATTCTCCAAATAAAAGTTATGAATTGTCTCCGATAGGAATGTGTACTTACAAATTAGATTTTCGTAAAAATACAGAAACATAATAACTTCCTACCTTTTTTAATTCAACTTTTTTAAACATTCTCAAATATATTTAGAAATCATGCCAAAACTTGTGAATTGATGGAAATTCCACGAAAGTTTCGGTTAAAAAATTAAATAAAAATATAAATATATTAAAAATAAGACAGAGAAATTATTTATTAATACGAAACACATCTTCGAACTGAGATTATAAAATATAACATAAAAATGCCTTTCCATTTAAATTCAAAAAGTTATCAGACGAACCTAACGTCGACATCGACTGCAACCTCTTCGTATGGTAACCATAGTAACCGCATTAATCATATATCAATTAATATTAATCAATCGGTAATTGCAAAATTATTTTGTGCGCAAACAATACAAATAACATTGTAGCATTGTTATGAACTGACCATTCGATAATTTCGAAATTGGTTTAATGTAAAGAATAAAAATAATAATAAAATTATTACACTTACTTCCACGATGTTGTGGAGTCATCACGTAATAATAAATAATAAACAAAATAATTAAATTAAACTGATTTATCTTTACAGCCGTTTACAAAAACGCTCCTTGTGCGGAAATGTTTCTGGCAAGTTCAGGGCCAGCGTCAATGAAGCCTCTGATCGCTAAAATCGGGGATTTGTACGCACTTTATGGACAGTTGAAGAAGGGCGTGAAAGAGGGTGAGACATTGGAATGTTATCCAATTAACATTTTAATGTAACAGCTGAATTGCATTCAATTAACTTAGCTTTTGAATGTTTTTGAATTAACTGAATACCGACTAACTGAATAACGCATTCGAAAGTCATTGAATTAAGTGAATAATAGCTTAATGACGTTGACTTTCAACTTTTATTCGTTTTGTGACGGTTTAAAAAAAATTGAAATTTCATCGAATTTAATCATATTTTTATTATAAAAATATAGTGGCAATCTTTACCATTGAATCAGCAATAAAAATATTAATATTACGAACGGTGTTATGATGTTGCTTGAATTATTACTGTTATGATGATGATGATGATGGGGGTGATGATTTTTATTATTATTATTAATATTATTATTATTATTATTATTATTATTATTATTATTATTATTATTATTATTATTATTATTATTATTATTATTATTATTATTATTATTATTATTATTATTATTATTATTATTATTATTATTATTATTATTATTATTATTATTATTATTATTTTAACCTTAAGCTTTTGACGGCTCATAACTACTTGGCAAACACAACTAAATATCTGCTGTCCATAACGATAAACTCGTCCACACATCCTTAAGCCAACCAATCACCTACTAAAACATCAGAACTAAACCAGCCACGTGCACCAGAAATCGTGCACACTTAGTCTAGACGTAATTTTTGAATGAGAAACACCATTTCGGACCTCTTTTTCGGGAATTTTGAATTACTGCCTTAATAACGATATCATTAATATTATTATTATCATCGTCGTCGTCATCATCATCATCATTACTATTATTATTATTGTTATTAATTTTCTGACATAGACCACAATCACCAAAAATTGTCAGAACCCAATTCCAATATTTTTTTTGCATTTGTGAAAATAATGACTTATTTGAAATAAATTATTTCCATATCTCTAAAGTACATCTAATGATATATTATTTTTCCGTAGTAATCAGCTATTCCAAAATAAATTATAAATGTTCTCCTTATTAATTTAAATATTATCCATGGCTGAAACCAATTTTTAGCATTCCGATAGTTTTTTATTTTTAGAATTTCAATTTTTATTTGACAGATAAATATTTCATATTAAAAATAAATAAAAATATATTGTATAATATAATAAAATAATATAATAATATCAATATATTATAATTAATAATAATAATAAATGGTTGAATAATCTGTTGACATCGATAAGAGTTGAAGTAGCATTTCGCAAATGACGTCATTTTTGGCGCACAGCGCCTTGATGGTTATCAGCAGACGTTAAGTCACTCAAGTGTTTTATTAATTTTATTAATTTACCAACATTAATCTACCAAATTCAAGAACAACATTCAACATCACTTTGTACTTTTTTAGTCTTTATTAATTACTTTCCTTGTATTAATTACTTTAAATATTTTCCATTTATTAATTACTGTCCTTGTATTAATTACTTTAAATATTTTCCATGTATTAATTACTTTCCTTGTATTCATTACTTTAAATATTTTCCATTTATTAATTACCTTCCTTTTATTAATTAGTTTTCTTTCAGCTTTTTTTGCCATTTTTATTCGAATAAATTTCCATAACTCCATCGTCATCATCATCATCGTCGTCGTCAAAATTATCATCTTCATTATTGTTATGCTCATCCATCAAAACACATTTATTCTAATAACTAGTATAACACGATAGAAGAAATATTATGAAAACATTTCACATTTTATTAAAAATATTTTCTCAAGATTAGAACATAAGAGTATGAATAACATGAGCATTCAAGTTAATATTAAAAATTTTAATTTTAAGGCAAGAGGCAGTTGGATTCAGCTTTAGGTAATGGCGACGACTGCTTCAACAAGGGCAATGGTTTTTACTGCAACGACGAGAAACAAATTGAATTCCTTCAAACGATGCACATGTTCTCCAGAGGTGATTCCCCATCTGTCCTCAGAGCTTTTGACCTTTCACCTTTCAAGACCGCCATTGACCTAGGAGGTTATTTATTAATTGCGTTTAAAAAATTGAGTTTCATTTTGAGTTTGATTGTTAACCATTGTTAGCCGGTTGGCAAATGACTTTATTTTATTTACATTCATGAATGTTAAAGTTATTATTATTATTATTATTATTATTACTATTATTATTATTATTAATTGTGTTCAAGAATGTAATAGTTATCGTTATTGTTAATTGTGTTCTTGAATACAATAGTTATTGTTATTATTATTAATTGTATATATGAATATAATAGTTGTTGTTGTTCTTATCATTTGTGTTTGCAATTTAGTAAAGTTTAAATGGCTGGAAATGTTTTAAAAAATGAATTGCTTAATTAGATAGAGTAAATGTTTGCTTTGTAAAATCAAATCTTCGAAATTATTCTTCATAATTATGAAACTAGTATTTATAATTTTATTTGTATGCATTTATTTAATTTTTATATTCAACTTTTGGTCATTTATTTATTTATTTATATTTTATTTTTTTTTTTACTTGCGGTTTAAAAAAGACAAAGCATTAAAAAATGTTAGACTTTGCCAAGCCTGTTCAGTCCATTCATGTAACATTCATGTTAAATGTTATATAAAATAATATTACTAATATATAATAATAATATAACATTAAATATTACAACAACATTATTAAACTCTCAAGGAGGCACAGGGGCCTTTGGTCTGTCCCTGGCCACAAAGTACCCCTCCATGGATGTGACTGTGTCTGATTTAGATCACGTCGTCAACAGCAGACATCACTTCCTCTCGAACGACTTGCCACAAAATCTCAAGTTTGAATCGAGTGAGTTTGGACCAGTTACTATTTATTATTATTAAATATTTAATTTTATTAGTTAATTAATACTATTGTTATAAACAATTATGGATTTTATGTTTGCATGACTTAATTCAAAGTTGTAATTATTTATAAATTCACCATTTCGCCAGACATCAAACAAGATTCTTTCTCATCAAACATTCTTTGCAAAAATTTAATTTTAAATCATAAATTTAAATTTTAAATCATAAATTTAACCTCAAGAGGACTTCTTCGAGCAACCTTTGACACCGGCTGACCTTTACATTCTCAGTCACGTGGTCCACGACTGGGGTGATGAGTCATTGGATGTTTTGCTTAAAAAAGTCTACGAAGCAGTCAATCCAGGTAGAAATACTTTGTTTTTTAACATTTGAATTTGAATTGCTTAAAATGGAGCTTCATTTTCCGTTCATTATAAATAAACATGTTTTAAATAAACAATATTTTAAATAAGCTCATTTTACTGAACACCAGGGGGAGCCCTTCTAGTGTTGGAGAAAATCCTCAACGATGACAAGGACGGTCCACTTATGACCTTAATATTCGACCTTGGAATTTTGGTGGCTGCTGGAGGTCGCGAAAGAACTGCCAGCGAGTACAAACAGCTTCTGAATGGCCACGGCTTCGTCGACGTTCAAATCAAGCGGCTGCCAGAAGCCCGCTTCCGAGACGCCATTTTGGCTCTGAAACCGGAAGTGAAACGCCGCGAATCAATCATCCAATGAGAAGAAGGATTGCCTACAATATGCCTGCCTAAAGAAAAGGGGGATAAAAACAGATTGCTGGGTGTCGAGATAACCGATTAACATCGATTCATATTTTGGCGTTTTCGTAGCTTTGCAGTGCATTTAATTACTAACTAACCGAACGATCACTTAACCATCAATTAATGTATTAACTGCACTTAACTGTTTAACTATAGACTATATTATTAAATAACGCAGGAGAGCAAAGCTAGCTTTAGAAAAAGCAAGTTTGACTTGGGCAGTTTCATCCACTTGCAAACTAGAAGTGCCAAACATTTCAACAGCTAACTCCAAGAATGACTCACTAAATACAATATTAATATTTATAATATTAATACATATAATATTAGTTTTAACTTTCCTAGTGATAATCATCTTATTTTCGCAAGCTTTTTGTAAGAGAACGAAGAATTTTCATATACGCAACATCTATGAACTGATTCAGTTTTTTTCGTTTCTATTGCTTTTCATGCCCGACGGTATTTCGCTGTTTATACGAGTTACATTCTTTTGTAATCTACGTCGGATTATTGATTTTGACATCTCGAGAATAAAGTTCTATGAAATTTTCATTCAGTTGTTCTTGAAGCAAAATAATTGTCTATCTGATGATCTTTGATTCCAAAGCCTAGTAAGCACATAATCCATAGTTAAGAGGAACTTTAAAAAATCTAAACAAATAACCATAACTTTAAATAAAAAAATTATTGTTTCGGGGTTAGCCGAATGGGTTGCGTGCCTGTATACGGCGGTAATGGCAACAGTCATAATGTGTCGTGTTCGAAACCCAGCCTGCACTTGGGAAGGAGCGCTTTATAAATGGTTACAAGAAACGCCTCTGACGCTATGCATATGGTGCCATATAAATGTAGTTACAATTACAAATTCCCACAATTATCCGTAGTCTTTATGAAATACAAATGGATTTTTCGTACAAAATGTAATCTTACGACCTAGCTATAACAGGGGCCATTTTTGGTCGATAAGGACGATTAAGTAAAAACACAGGACCGAGAATTTAATTTTAGTTCTGTAGACACGATCTAATGCCAAGAACCAAAAATTGCACGAGCATCGCAATCATAATCAGAAAAAGTCATTAATAGCAATAATGATTAATAATTAATAATAAGCACAACAGTGGAGATGGAAAAATTTCCACAAAGAGCAGTCAATTGAATTGAAGACATTCCAATGGATGGCAACAATAAGAATATAACTCATGCAGTTCGAACGAGCAATATACGGGGTGAGTTTGCAACCCGTCCGACAAAAGAGATTGATTTCCTACGAGAAATATATGGCCTCATCAGCAATGGAATTAGAAAAACATCGCTCGTATTTATGCGAGACACTTCGACTCCCTGCGATCGAACCTTCGTTCGGGATCCGAGAGTAGAGTAAAAAACGAAAAATAAAAAATCAAAAAATAGTAAATGTCACAACAAAAATAACTAAGATCGTTCCGTTACGGTCCGTCAGAGGGCGAGCCACGGATGATCGCGAAGAGACTCTTTCCTCCTGTCCCCGTAGTCGTACAGCACCTCCTCCCCGGGCTCGATCATCTTGTTGGCCACGAGGATGAGCCGAGGTACGCCTTGGACGTCCACCACGGTGGTCTTGCAGTTGGGGTTCAAACGACTGTGGTTTACCAGTCGACCCAACCGACCGCTTTCCTCGGTCGCATCGATGCTGAAACGAGATATCCATTCTCTAATTTTCTCAATTAATTATAATCACCAAATTATTTTACAATTATCTAATTATTCCTAAAATCATGGTTGGTATTAAGTAACAAATATTAACTTAAAACCAGAAATGTCAACATAAAACACAGAAATAAACAAATCCTGCACTAAATGTGCAGATGTCGTAAAATATCTTACCAATATCGCTTGCTGTTGTGGCAGAAGTAGTACATGTAGCAACCGTACGAGGGGGAGAGTTTGTACTGAGATTCTCGTCGTTTGGCCGTCGAGAGTTCGATGAGGTCGCCGGCATATTCGACCATGAATTCTCCTCTGCTGAACGATCTTTTGGCGACGACTCCGCGACCTTTACCCGTGATTTGGACGACCTGGAGTGGCAACGTTAGGGTCAGATGTTTCTTGGCATCGATAATGTAATAACACTGCAAAGCACTTACGAGGAAATTATTGTTAAGCATGCTTTCAAGTAAGCCTCAATGACATAATTATAAAGAATACTGAGCACCAGTGCTTAATAATATAATAAAATAATAATCAAGAAAATTTAACTTTGTTACTCAGTTATTTATTCTCAATTTACCAATAATGGAACTTTAAAAAATGGATTGCAAAGTGACTCGAGATAAAAATTGGACGAGTTAAAACAAATGATTTTTTATATGTAGTTTTATACTGGAGCAACAACCACAACGGCAATCTCGAATGCCTCCAAACCTCAAAGTCTTCACCTCCAGTCTCTCTGGTTCGATCGATGATCATCCTCTGAAGCTCTTCGTGCTCTTTTTTCTGGAAACGATCGACGCAGGAGTGAAGTGCGGGTTGCAGGAATGAACGGCAGGCGTGAAGACGTGTGGATTGTAAGGGTGAATGGATTGCAGTTTTATAATAATCCTTTATTTGTGATTGGACAGTGCACATCATGATGGATTTGAATTAAGTTCACTTAGGTACAAATCTACCATTGGTCTCTAAATCTGGTGCTTTATCAAGTGATTTCCAATTTTCGGACATCCGTTTGAAAATTGTTATAAACGAAATCGTACCAACTTTATGCAAATAATCTAATATTTCAAACAAAATTATAAATACAGCTAATTAGATCAATAACAGTGCTAATAAATGCAGCGAAACATATTATTTATAGCATACAATTAAAGACACAATGTGAGCATACAAAGAGTAACTTCGAAAAACCTTAATTTCTTTTTCTGTAGTTCTACCACTTCGGCGTTGACTTAGATAATCCGTTATCTTGCGCTGGTCTGCATTCAACTCTGTAGGTGGCCTGAAAAATCATGCTGGGTGATAACCCCATTTTTTCAAAATATATAGATGTGGGCTGAGCAGATACAAAACACGATGAAGACAGAATCGTAAATAGATTGATGCATCTTTTAAGATATTTAGTATTTTTCAAAACATACTTGTTTTTTCTTGTCGTGAGTCTAGGTGGAGGTACAGAAAGAGACCGTCGAGAAAGGCCAGTAGCAAGATGTCTAGATTTCCTGGTTTCTAATTTATGTAAGTAATTAAAATACTGAAAAAGATTTGCCAGATATTTTACATCTGCCTACCTGGAATTATTAAATTTTCCTTTGCATCTTGCAAATGTTTATCGTCCTCTCTGCTTTCATTTTGCACTTCCAGAGAATGTTTGAAATAAACGGTAATGTTACTCTCATCTTTTATAGACGGTTTAACCTTCGATTTGGCATTTTTGGAAGATGAAATTTTCTTTTTGCGAGTCGTCAAAGTAGTCATAATTTCAAAATTCAGCAGAGCTTGCAAATTGCAAAGGATGCAAAAAAAATTCTGGATGCGAATCAAAAATTAATACGGCCTACGAACAATATTTACATTCGCTGCTACCGCTATTCAACGATTGAATTAATCGAGAAACTGTGAAATCGTTTATTAATAAAATGTAAAATTTTACAAATATAAAGCAAATCTGTAAAAGTCGCTGTAATTCAATTAAGAAATCCCAGCACGACAACAATTTTGAAGCTGGATTTTTAAAATCCAATTCAAATAAGTAAGAGAAACACGTGTATTTCATTTTAATTTTTTATACTGTAAAATGTGATGTTATTAAAATAGTATTTAAATTTGAAATCATAAAATAAATTTATAAAATTAAAAATTTTTTTTTTTTGAAAATTAAATGGTTACTTGACGTTTTGTTTTGATTGCTATTTATTTGTGAGCACCTAATTTTATCAAGATTACATACATTTAATTAATCACATGTACAAATGTTGGATTTAAATGGTTAATGTCTTTACTATGTTATTACATTGTACAAATGAATATATGTATCCACTAGTAAGACATCAAAATTAAATCGTCGAGTCTTCGATTTCAAGATTATTTGGACATTAATTGGAGATGACCTTGTCCAACAAGACTTCGTTGATGCTGTAGTCTCTGCCTCGGAAGTTTTGGAGTCCCAGTGCTGGAATCGTATGCACGAAAGTGGCCACAAAAGTAACGTGGCACATCATCCAGACGAAAAATCCGCATAGAATCTGAGCATTTGGTTGAAATTAGTTGAAATTTATTAAAATGGAAAATCAACCTTCTTATAAAGATGGCGACGATGTTGTTGGTTGTTACTGACACCTCCTAACCACATACAAAATGAAACATATTAACTAGATCGTCCTAATCATCTAGATGAGCAACGAACATTAATGCACATTAATAAAGATAAAAGTAGCAACATGAACATGCTACGTAAGAAATAAAGTCAAGGTAAGGGCATGGCGGTGTCGTGATATCAATATTAATAACAACATCCGATAGTATTAAGTTATTTTTTCTCACCATGTCCTTCTTGTAAATGCCACCAGCCGAATAAGCGAGCATATTCGTAGTGTTGGAAGTCGGAAATATGAAGTTGTAGTTGGCTGATATTTGGACGATGATGAGAATGGCAACACTGGCCAAAAACATCAAGCTCGTCTGGTACCGATAATAACAGCTTTTTTTATTTCTATTTGCTGATATTATTCTTCGAAATAAGGTCAGGTTATTTATTTACTAACAATCGTCTGGAGCCCTTCCAGGAACAAATAATGGATGAGCGGAGTGTTGAGGAAGTTGGTGTACAACATGACCTTAGAAGTCAAATTAAAGAATACGGATATAAAATCCGACATGACTCCCGCGTAAAGATCCTTTCTCATTGTTTCTATCAGGGCGGATTTCTGTCGACATTTAATTTTTACATTAGAATGTTGTACAATTTAAACATAAATGTAGTTCGATAGGTTGGCAGTTCAAAACCCATCTTGCTACTCTCGCTTTTCGACAAGAAAGTCGTGATTGATTAGACTTAATGAGTTAAAAACTAAAAATAAATAATAACATTTCAGAAAAATAAACAATCGTGTAGTGCTTGCCATGCATCAGTAAATTACAACGTCGGAAAACATATTTATCACATTTTTAAAAATAGAAAATATACATTGCAAGAAAACTAGTTAATTGGAATTGAATTTCAAACACTGGATCATTCATTTATTAAACTCAAATAAACAGTTAAATTTCATTCTAAAACATTCAACTGACCTACAGTGTCATGTATTATATTATTACTAATGAATTACTAATGATTAACAGATTATCTATCAAGATATTGTTTTATTAAATTACTTTGAATTGCATGAGGAACAAGTCAGAGCAGTAAATGTAAAGTATGACGTCCCAAGGCATGGAGACGTAATCATCATTCCAGTTTACCAGAGGCTTCCATTCTCCCCGCGGTGTCTCTCCACCTGGAAAGATTCTCCGCTAATTGTTTGAATTGATTGATTGAATTATCGAGTGATTGAGTGAATGGTTAATAAAGCAGAACCAAAGTTCAGATCAGAAGTGAATCAAATGTCCTTGATAATTTGTCTATGTGTACTCTGCTAATATGGATATCCATGATGTTGCGCTAGGCCTGTTGCTTAAGCATTCAATAGGGCCAACTTTAAACTAAACCATGTATTTATTTTCAGAAATACATGTTAATAAAGACCTTCGTGGTACTATATTTTTATTATTACAGTTATATTATAAATTATAAAGTTACAATTTTTACATTTGAGTAAAACTCTGAAATCTTACTGAAGTTCCCTAAAATGAAATAATTGGGTCTCTGCGATGGAATGAGAAGAACTATAACAGCTACGAGCATTGTCGCCCTTTCCAAGTTTAGAGTACATCCGCATCTTTCAATTTAAAACTTTATTATCCAACCGTGAAATTGTTATTTCCATGAAATGGAAATGTTAATATGCATGAAAGAAGTTGTCGAATAATGAATAAGATTTAGAAGGATATGATTATGATGATAATATGAGTCCGTTATCGCGTTTTAGGATGAAATTGCAGTAGTAATGGACTAGCTGTTTATTTATTCAAAATTTATTTAAGTTACTACTTTTATGAATTTTTTTTTAAATAATTTCCATCAAGGTGATAGGTTATACTAATTAGTGATCAAACCTAAAAGATTAATTGGTAAAGCAAGCATCACATTCTAGCGCACATGCCAATCGTGAGTCCTTTCAATCAGACAACTCGATTCCTTCAATCAGGAAGAGAATCAAAACAGAAAAGTTGTTCAGCTCACTTGGTATCACAGTCATCCCAGAATAAAACTCTTTGAAGTAAAATTCTCTTGACGCTCAAAAATATGAGGAAACCAACTCCGCATGTCACAAGAAATTCCGCCAGCCTTGAGAATGTTGGTAAATTAACAAACCAGCAGTTATTTACAGAGTTGAATGCAGAATTTTGATCATCGTCACTGAAGTGGGGCGTGTTAACCAAGAACCCTCTCCCCACGGCTGAAACTTCAGTTTTTTTAAAACTTTTTTTGACTTACATATACGAAAGTAAGGCAACAGTTACTCAGTGTTCATAAAAAATCACAAAGCAAGATTGTGCTGTCAGGGGGAAGCCCTGGTACTTTAACATGCGTGGAAGACATTATATTATTATAGAATGTTTACAAGAAATGAGTCGAACGGTATTGTTTTATTTAAGAAATCCTAATAATATAATTGTATTTAGTAATTGAATAAAAACAATTGTTAATAATAGTAATAATAATAATAATAATAATAATAATAATAATAATAATAATAATAATAATAATAATAATAATAATAATAATAATAATAATAATAATAATAATAATAATAATATAATAATAATAATAATAATAATAATAATAATAATAATAATAATAATAATAATAATATAATAATATAATAATAATAATAATAATAATAATAATAATAATAATAATAATAATAATAATAATAATAATAATAATAATAATAATAATAATAATAACAATAATAATTAATAATAATAATAATAAAATCAATATTGATTTTTGATACATTATAATAAATAGTTGAATTACCTCATATTCGGTCTGGTCTTCCGTTCAGTTTTTCTTTGATAAATGGCATACATGTTTTCAACACCACTCGTCCAATTCCACAGCTTTCTAATTTCACATTATTACAATATTTAATAACTAAATAATGTAACACAACAAAGCAAAGTTGTCTGACAAGCAGCCAAATGAATGATCAGTTGTCTGCCAGAGATCGAGAAATTGTTGCAACTTGAGTTTAGAATAAATTTAACATAAATATAAAAACCATTCTTGAGACTTTTACAAAGTAAGTTTACAAAGTAGTAATTTAACACGAATTTGTAAAACGGGCACCAACTTATATCCGATAAATCTTACAACTAGGATGAACCAGAGGAAAAAGCACTGTATTATGATGACGGGAACTGCAATATTGAGCCAAGCTCCAAGATCAACTAGCGTGTATCTGTCTTGATTTTGACTGCATCAATAAATATCATAGCATTATTATCATAGCTTACAATATACAATTCAAAAAGGGTAAGCGAAACGTTTTTTAAACTGCAGTTTAGCTCACAATAAGGTTTAATTTAGCATCAATGCATTGATAGTAATGTATTAATGATATTCCAATTATTAATAAAAAAAAAATATATAAATAAACTAATACAAATTAACGAACTAAAGGATGCCGCTTGTTGTCAAGTTGACGGTAAATGGTAGTGCCAGTCTGATGGCGGTGGAAAACTTGTGGAACTCAAAATCACTTCTTATCCTTTCCCTTTTCAATGCACCGTCTGCCGCATTAAAATCATTTTTTTTAATAACTGGAATAATCTATGATTAATATTTAATAATCGAACGATTATTTGCGTTGATCGAAAATTAGTTAGTTAATTAATTAATTAAAACCCTGCGACAGCCTGATTTTTCTACAGTTGTTGATTCCGTCAAGTACGGCTGAGAAAACAGGATGGAGGAGTGTAACTGTCAGTATGGGAGCCATCACGAAATTGGTCAAAGCCGTCAGTAACATCACTCCCGCCAGAACTCTGCATCAAGATTTATTAAGGTTTATTTATTAAATGATGTGGCTAAATGATTCGTATCTGAAGAACTTTTGCCATTGTAGTTATGTCATTGGCTGATTGAACTCGATCAGTTCAGTTTATCAATCGATTAATTGGTTGATAAAGCCGACATTATCATCATCAACATTTTCATTACTCTTAATCACAATATTTTAATACCAGTTACAATGTAATTTATTTATTGTGTATTATAGTATTTATATAATATTTTATAATACATTTTACATGTGTTATAACTGTTACATCGTTGGCATTATTTTACTTTTGAGGTCTCGTGTCAGTCCAGTAAATGAAGCAAGAAGCTATTCTCTTATGCAGGTTGGTCCTAACAACAGCGTTGCTGATTATGGCGGCTGACAGGCAGGCGATTTCCTCTGATTCAGAAACCATGGCGGGCTTTGTGACCAACTGAAAGGCATAAATTTTCAATTTATTGATGCAATTAATTTGATGTAATTGATCGTTTCGGTTGAAAAAAACGAAGAAGTTTTCATTTTTATGGCGAAGGAATTTGAATTCAATTTGAAATTAATTAAGACATTACATTTAAAATATGAAAATATTTCAAAATTGTTTTTATTTTAAGTTCAAACATTAATGCATTCTTGAAAAATTTTTATTAAATAAATTATTAATTATTAAATATTATATAATATAAAATTTTTGTTTTGAAAGTTAAAGTAAAAAAAATTACTATAAATTATATTATTCATTAAGACATGGTTGTGATCGTTATTGTTATTATTATTATTATTATTATTATATTATTATTATTATATATTATTATTATTATATATTATTATTATTATTATTATTATTATTAGTATTATTATTATTAGTATTATTATTATTATTATTATTATTATTATATTATTATTATTATTATTATTATTATTATTATTATTATTATTATTATTATTATTATTATTATTATTATTATTATTATTATTATTATTATTATTATTATTATTATTATTATTATTATATTATTATTATTATTATTATTATTATTATTGTTATTATTATTATTATTATTATTATTAAAACTATTATAAACTTTTACTTTAAATAATGATTTAAAAATCTTATCTTAGAAAGCATAAATAAAATAAAAATAAAACATTCAGACATTGTCAAGTCTGAATCCATCCTCTTGAAGGCAAAGGATAATTGGGGGAAGGCAAAGAATTTCGAAGGGAAGTCCCTCAATGAGCCAGTTTCCAATTGTCAGTGAACATACAAACAGCCCCATCGAATCCTTTTGATTGGACGAAATATTAAGAATATTATTAATAATTTTTTTTATTAATAATTAATAATTAGAGATATAGTTTTAAATAGATTCAATATAACGTATTAAGCCAATAGCAGTTTGATACAATGATTGTTATTGTTGTTCTTATGGTTGCAACAATTTTAAAGTGATGCGACACCGGAGCGCATACCCTGCTGAATTTGTACTTAATGGGAAAATACAAAGATAGCACTGGGCAGATGATGAGCATGTGGTTCCTCCAGAAGAATGTCCATAGCTGCTCCCACGAAGTTGCTTTCGCTGATCCGCTGACATTATCAGGCGAGGTCTCCATACCTCCGTAGAATTCCTACATAACAAGATGTTGGTATTTAGTTTTAGCTTTTCGATTTATTTTTTATTAACTATTAGTTAATTTGGATGGAACGAAGTGCACCATTACTGATCTGAACATCTGAACATGATCAGATTGCTATTGCAAGAATTACGATGTTTAAGGGCTGCCATGGCAGGGGCGCCATTGGGAAAGAGAGGAAGCATTTGTCCTTCCCTTTATATTTCAAACTTTAAAATATTGGAACTTAACGTTTGACACTGGCATGTAATAGTCTAAATTTGATAGAATGTTTGAAATGTTTGTACACGTTTTTCAGAAAAATAACTGAAATGGCCTTCCCCTCTCATTAGTTAATATCTTCAAATTTAAAATATGACTAAAATTCTTACAGTTTCCTTTGTGTGTGAATGATTGGCCGCCCATCTCGTGAAAAATTGGTGGGCGTGAACGTCGACGCTCGTTCTGTATCTCTGGTTTAGAACCATATTTAATTTAGAAAAATTGTTGTAATTGTTTGCAATGAACGCACATTGCCGCTAATGTCAATAAAAAATAATATTAGTATATTGTATTATGGCTACATGACATACGTCACTATGAAATCATTCTACTTTTCTTCCATTATTTTCACTTTTGTTTTTTTTTACATTTAATTCATTTCAAATAGTTAAAGATTTTAGTTATAGTTTACAGAAGACACTGATTTTACACAATAATGTGCTTTGACTCAGCCTAAGTTCTAAAGCAGACATTTTATTTGTAAATTAAATTACATATTTTTTAACTTTTTCAA
The DNA here is from genome assembly GCA_021613335.1 of Whitmania pigra. Taxonomy (NCBI): domain Eukaryota; kingdom Metazoa; phylum Annelida; class Clitellata; order Hirudinida; family Haemopidae; genus Whitmania; species Whitmania pigra. Next base: position 432,138 of record JAJTWR010000136.1, read on the forward strand.
ATTTGTAAGAATTTTCAGTTTAATAACTTTTAAATTTCTTTCCAAAACCCACATAAACATTCGTTATTTTGCTTTTAATCATCTTCGGCTCTTTTATAATTTTTTTCTGAATTAATCGAACTGGAATGCTGTCACGAGTTGCAGATAACTTCAGGCGAGTGTAAAATAGTTTATTGAAATTGTAGCAAATTCATTCTTGCAATGATGTAAGAATGCAATGTGACACAAGTGACCCCCATGTGTGTTTGTGCTAATTTTCTCTAACTAAATTACTTCGCCACACACTGCAGAGTTCAAAGTAGAAAATGTGGGAGAATCCTTGTTCGCTGTTGCTCTGCCGAAGGTTCAGACGGAAAGTTGGCGAGTTTCATGTCAACTTCACAAGACGATGGGAAAAACCAATCCAACGATAATGAACATACAACATTTCGCGCTTCACCAATCGTGTGGTCGTCCGTTGCAGGACTCTTTTTATTTAGCAAAGTATGAATATTGCGTTGTTTCTGCCCAATTAATTGCCTTCACTAAGTTGCATAATTAATTAATTGTCTGGCATGCTTCATGTTCAAGGGAGCATTACAGCAAATAGAATTGTATAATGTTATTTGTTTAGGAAACTATTGCTTACTTACCAAAAACATGCATTTGAAATGGTGTGCTTGAAACAGACATTTACCACATTTTCAAACCTTTTTAAGGTTTCTTCAGATAAAGATAAAGAGAAAAGTAAACTTCTTATAGACCTCAAGAAGTTAAATCATTTCTTCGAGCAACATGATCTCACAGGTATTATTTAATACTTTTAAGACTATTTCCATTGAATTACTAAATTAATTATATTTAACTAATTTACATGTTACATTTTTAAAGATTTTATTGATATTCTTATATCAAAAGAAGCTTCAATCATGCCGCATTTGTCCTCATACCTTTTAATGCAAGGTAATTTGGATTCATTTTGTGTATCATCGTAAGCTGTGAATGGAGGTGGCACATTATTTATTGTTCTATTATTATTGTTGGTGTCCAGTATTTATTGTTATTATTTTTATGGTTTTTTAAAAGTTTTTTAAATTTTAATATTATCTGTTGAAATTGTTAACCTCATTTCAGGGCCAGATGCCTTTTCACCAAAAATTCACTTGAGTAGTTCGAGAGAGACATCTTCAAAACAAGTGAATTCTGTGAGTGAATTGAAAGCTTGCATAAATCCAAAATAAAACATGAATGTCTCAATACTACTAAAAGTGGCTGGATGAAGAATTAAGTCTATTGGTTGTTGAAACGAATGTTTAAGATGCGCTGGTTTGAACTCTGGTTTGAATTTGTTGTGGCCACCTGAATATCTCGGTGTTTCTATGGTTAACAACTGAACATTCAAATGTCATTAAAATAGCATGTGTTTGACTTAAATTGAACGAATATCTAATAACCAATAACTTCATGAAATTTCTCAATGATTGTGACCCTCACTTAAGGTGTCTTCGTTCGATTCGTCGTCATCTTCCGATTCTTCGACCTCCCGAGCAGAAGAACTCCACGAGGAATTGTTGAGGCAACAGGTAACGATGATGAGGATGATGATGATGATAGTGATAATAATAATAATAATAATAATAATAATAATAATAATAATAATAACTCTATAAATTTGTTATTATAATTTAATTGAGTCTAAAAATAAATAATAATATTGAGGACATTGTTAATTAATGATTTCATTAACTTATACTTTCATTTGGTGATTTGGTTGAGAAGTATGTCATTGACATTGAAGTCATCCAGATGTACTACAATTTCAGATGAGATACCAAAAAGAGATTGAAAAACTTGAAAAGGAGAACAGAGAACTTAAAAAGAGTCTCCTCCACAAAAATATAACAGGAAAAAATAACAAACATATTCAGGTGATGTGAACATCTGCAAATCAATGTTTATAAACATGGATGAAACATTATTACACAATTACTCTAATATAATTTATGTTACAGCATAAATATCATATCTCATATATTTCAAATAAGTGCATCTATTTGTGTATGGAGCTGTCCATTGTTTAGCTAGTCCTTTATTATTATATCAGCATAATATCATTGAGTAATAGCAACCGTATGATATTATAATATAATAACTAACTAATTCATTAATACCAATATATCATCATTAAAAATAAAAAGTAACTTCTTTACTAAATCCTACATGCATCCCCATATGCACATTTATACTTACATATACATATATGTTTATATACATACAGAGGTCTCTGATAGACATGTACTCAGAAATCCTGGACACGGTGAGCGACTTTGAATCCAACTTCCGGCAACACGACGAGGGCAAGCTCGCCTTTCAACTACCCAGGGTCGTCGTCATTGGCGACCAGAGCTCGGGCAAGACCAGCGTCCTTGAAATGATCGTTCAAGCGAGGATTTTCCCCAGGTTTAGCTTTGACCATTTTTTTGAAGATCCCGTAAGACATATTGAACAGTTTACAATTTATTGATTTTAAATTTTTTTTTAATATAAAATACTACTTGAATATGTCGGATATCAATCTTGAACTTTAGTTGAGTGAGTGTTATCACGTTAATTGTCAGATTTCTGAGATTATCAAATATGTTCAAATGGTGATCGAGCTGGCTAATGAGTGTTTAATAATGATGAAGGATTATGTAATAATAATAATAAAATTTGTAACATTACTTCAGAGGCTCAGGTGAGATGATGACGAGGTCACCTGTACAGGTAACACTCAATGAGGGGCCTTACCACATCGCTCGACTGAGGGATGACAGCAGGGAGTACAACTTGAACCAGGAATCAGATGTCAGTTTCGATCATGACATAATTTTGAAATTAATAATAATATTTATTACAAGGTTGTTTATTAATTGCCTTTAAATGCCATAATTCCTTTTGCTAAAGGAAAGATCATTTTGTCTTGCATTCACAGTCTAGCTTGACTTGCCACAGGTGTCCTCTGAGAATAGGCTCTACATAAATTGTAGATAATATATGTAAAATAAATCTACGTAACTCCGACTATGCTGAGCTACGTGGGATAAATTAAACCATCGTTGTTGTAATTTCTTTTGCAGCTGGAACTCCTAAGAAGTGAGATTGAACGAAGAATGAAGAACAGCATAAAAGAGGGACAGACCATCAGTAATGAGGTATGCATGAGACGATCATGAAGATATCTTTTTGAAATATTACGCACTTGAAAATTTCTAGTTATTCAATTATTATTATTTTTATATTATTATTGTTTTTAAAGAACTTGTTGTTCTTGTAAATGTAAAACATTCAAACCACATCATTAAAAAATTATTTTTATCATCATTTGATATCAGTTTCACTAGAATAAAGATGGATGGATGGATTTATGGTTATAAAGCTTAAGCTTATCTTTTCCAGGTCATCTCATTGACAGTTACTGGTCCAGGTTTGCAGAGGATGGTACTCGTTGACCTTCCTGGCGTCATTAGTGTTAGAGTTCAAACTTTTTAGATTATTTAGTAGGCTTTATCGTGTTCAATCTTTCTAGAATGTTTAATGGCTTACTACTTATAAATAGATATTTTAATATTGTTAGAATTTCTTGCTGTTTGAAACATTACATTACAATGCATTTGCATTTAAGCACTTTTCAATTAAAATGGCCCTAAATTAATTAATTTATTATTAAGAAATTCAGATGTACATTGAAAAGCAAGTGAAATACACTCAAATGTAATTAACTATTGTAAACGATATTAGTATCAACTAATTAGTCAAATTGTATTAAATTGCATTAAACATCGCATTTCATGAATTAATTAATTTTTCGATCTCCTGACCTTTCTTTCAGACCGTGACATCCGAGATGGCCACTGACACGAAGGAGAGAATTAAAGAAATGTGCCAGCAGTACATGTCCAATAAAAACGCCATCATCCTCTGCGTGCAGGGTTGGTTGAACAATTTATATAGATTTAAGTGATTTAATAAGTAATTATTATGCCTTTAATAAGCGTTTCTAGGCCATTAATTTTGAGATAATTTTACAATTAAATCTATTTACTTGCCAAAAACTAATGTCATTGCTAACTTATTTCGACATTTTCGATTCTAAACAGATGGCTCTCTGGATGCGGAGAGAAGCATCGTCACAGACTTGGTGAACTCTGCCGATCCTAAAGGCAAACGCAGCATCTTCGTTTTGACGAAAGTCGATCTCGCAGAGTCGAAACTGACCAACCCAGACAGGGTTCTTGAACTGAATTCTTGTTTTAAATTATTTTGTTAATTAAGTCACTTGTTTTGTTAATCAATTTCAGTTTTCAAAAAGTATGCTGTAATATTGTAATATAATATAACACTTTGGACACTTTCCTTCCCTTCGAGCACATAATGACTTAAATGTTTTTTATTATTATAATCATTTAAATTATTATTTTATTTTTTCTGATTTTATTCAATAAATAAAAAATATAAGCTGATGGAAGGTCTGGATTATTAATTAGTCACATTGTTGCCCCCTAGCCTGAGAAAATAATACAACATAATTTTTTGTGAAAGTATTTAAAAAGAAATAAAATCAAAGAACGATGATATTCGAATATGTTTACTTCCAGATTAGGCAGATTCTTGAAGGAAAACTGTTTCCCATGCAGGCCCTCGGATATTTTGCTGTCGTGACGGGGAGAGGTGTTTAAAATTATTATTAACCAACTTAATATAATACTAACTAAGATATTATTGTTATTTCATTATTTGGTCGTTCATTGCTCGATTTGATGTTATTATATTATGTTATGTGTTTTATTTCTTTAAGGGAATTCCAGTGATTCCATCAACGCGATCAAGGAATACGAACAGACCTTTTTCAACACATCGAATTTATTCAAGTACTCTAAACATGTTCGAAAACATCTTTTCCAAATAATCGCTTATTCAGATGTTATTTAAATATTTATTAGGGACGGAATCCTCAGTGCCCATCAAATGGGAACAATGAACCTTTGCATGGCCGTGTCACAATGCTTTTGGCAGATGGTCAGAGAATCTGTTGAGCAGCAAGCAGCTGACTTTGAAGGTTCTCGAATATTCATGAGGCTCTTTTATTATGCAAGCGTGACAATAATTAGTAGAGTAATATAGATGACGTAGTGCATGAGTAATATTATGCATCATTTCTAAAATTATTTTTTTGATTTTAAAATAATTTGTTTTCCTTTTCAGCAAGGAGGTTCAACTTGGAAGCTGAGTGGAAAAACTTGTTTCCTAAATTTAGGGAGATGGATCGCGTAAGCGCCAAATGGATCATTTGCTTTTAATGAATTATAGATGAATTCTGCTAATGACCATATTAATAGTTAATGACTGCATGCTGTAATGAATTCAGCAATGATTGATTGCATTTAAAATATGCATCGAATATGAATTACTATTATGAATATATTGTAGTAATTCTGTTTTTCTTTAACTATTTTAGGAGGAGTTGTTCGAAAAGGCCAAGAATGACATCCTGGACAAAGTGGTGGACCTTAGTCAAATTCCTGCAAGACAGTGGTATGTCAGCTCACGATCCTGTGTGTATATATATGTATAATATTTGAAATTAAAGCAGAAGAAGTAAATGTGATGATGATGGTGATGATTGTTACTGTTATTAAAGAAATAAGTAATAGAAATTAATAAATTATTAGTTAACTAGCAACACTTAACTAACAGGGACGATGCCATCTCCAAGAACCTCTGGAATGAGATCTCAAATTACGTCTTTGAAAACATTTACCTCCCAGCAGCACAATCTAAAAATCCAGGGTAATGTAATGATGATGCGAGTTGTTCTCGGCAGCAGTGATGATGATTACAACTAAACAATAATTTAATTTATTAAGTGAAGTGCTCATTGTTTACATTTTACAACTTGCACACAACAGTAGAGCTCACTAGTCACTCCACGTAGCGTATTTGACAATGTATAAATAACCAATATATATTACGTATACATAAATTAAATATAAATAAATTAAAAAAGAACCCTCAAACATTACATCAGATACTTCAACACCGCTGTGGACATCAAACTGAAAGATTGGGCCGAGAAGCTTCTCTGTAGGAAATCTCTCGAGGTAACTAACTTGAGTGGATGAACATTATTATTATTATTATTATCAACTTTTTATTAATTATTTTCATTTATTTTCAATAGCTGATCTTTGGAGATTATTGTTACCTATGTATCCTAATATGCTTAAATCATTAAATTTCTTAATTGCTCTATAATTTATGTAGTGTCCCTATGAAAGGATGCTCACCGGCCATGCAGGATGAGTTAATGCAGGAACGCAACCCATTCATCCAGCCTTTATGCCATTGCCAAACTATTTCTAATTGTTGTTATTTGTCCGTTATTTTTTCATTGCGATTATTTATTGCCTCGACATTTTATGCACACTCGTTGCTAAGCAACATCAATTTTATGCATCATTTCTCTTGTCTAGATTGGTCAGGAAACACTGGAGCAGGAGTTCAACAATCTGATGACATCATCGTCGTCTTCATCGTCGTATCCTCAAGATGATAACGACGTTTTCGACTGCCTTAGGAAGGAGGTTCTCACAGAAGTCAAGAAGCGCAGGCGATGGGATGCAGAGGCAGAGAACAACTTGGTATGCAATTTAATTGGTCGATGACCAGCCAATACAATCCCAGTCTCAATGTATTGGATGGCACAAATCATTTAATTAACTGTCACTGTGGTCAGGCAGTCCCAATTATTCGCATAATTTATGGATTTATTCGGCAGAAAGTCTTCCAAAGGAACGTACTCGAAGACCGATCCATGCCCAGTAAGCAGCAATGGGACGAGGCCATTGGCTTCATGAAGACTTCTCTTCAAGAGAAAAAGAAGGAAGGTCGGTTGCTGCAGTTGCTGTTGCCGTACGTGTTGTAACGATATAGTTTGTATTATTGCATAGTCGATGTTACTATCGTTATTATAAGTGTTTATTTATCATCATTTGTTTGTGAGGAGATGGCTTGATAATTTTATATTATTTGCATCTGTTACGAATTGCTCGGACCATGAATAATCCGATGAATTTTGAAACATAAATGTTTGGTTTCTTAATTATAAATAATTACCATCAAAAGCTCAAGTTACGATTATCGTTATATTTATTAAGTTCAATCGGCAGTAATATTACTACAAGCGATGATAAAGATTATGATGGGCAAGTGGTTTTTCCAGGGCATACCACAATGGAAAAGATGTTGGGTCCCTCGTTTTGGCAGAAATATTTCTTGTGGAGATCAAGATCAGAAGAACAATCAGACAGGAGAGTTGTCAAGGAGGAACTCGAGAAGATGTTTGGAATGGGAGCAGTTAGTATATTATTTAATAATTCTAGTTATCGATCGTTATGAGTTATTTTGTTTATTATTACGAATGCTTTATGATAATGTACGATGATAACCACTTCATGAATATTTACAGAACCATGGATTAAAGCTCAACAGTGATGAATTGATTGCCATCAGGAAGAACCTTGAGGCTCGAAACGTTCAAGCTGAGAATGTCTTCGTAAGATGCCCAAGTTTTAACATTCCTTGATTTTTTTTTTAAAACATCTTATCTTTTGAATTTAAGAAATTAACTCCGAAAAAGATAATATTAATAATAAATACATTATTTTAATGTTAGTAATATAATCTGCAATCGTTTATTAAATCAATTGCTTGATAACATCGTACATTAATCACTGTGACCTGGTTATGTGCTCTTATTACAAATTGTGATGCTGACACAATGTGTTAACCAATGCAATCAGGTCATAGCCTCTTGTTACAAGTTGTATTGTGATTGTCCAGATTGAGGAGACCTGGCAGCTTCTGTACCAGCAACAGTTTCTCGAGAGAGCCCTCCTTACGGCCAACGACTGCGTCAAAGGCTTCTTCTATTACCAGAACGGCATCCAAGATGACACCGTTAGTGAGCGGGAGCTACTTACGATTCAATGCTTGGTGTCGATTAATGGAAGCGTGTTTTATAACTTTACTTAACTATTACTAATTATTCGCATTCTCGTCGACACGACTCCTTTCTAGGTCGACTGCAGCGAGGTGATTTTGTTTTGGCGGATCAACCGACTGCTCAAAAGCATCAGCAAGGACATCAGACGACTCATCATGAGCTGCGAGAGTTAGTTTCTTAACTTAATTTTAATTCACGTTTTATATGTTCTGCTTTTGTACGAATTTATGCCTCGGTGATGAAAACTAACGTCTTTTCCTGACACTGTTGAATACATTTTTTCGGGCAACTCTGGATCAGTGGACCACCAATCTAGACATTTGCTTAATTTATTGATTTCATCTGTGGCTTTTCAATTCAATGCATAATCACCACCAATCTGCTTATTGAAAAACAAATAGCTAATAATAAGATATCAATCAAGTGATTTGTTTCTCAACACTTAATAACAGTAGCAAAAACCACACATTCCAATTAGAATTCAACAAATGTTTTCCTCTATCCAGCCCAGCGACTGGAGAAGGACATTAAGGACATTTTGGATAAAATAGGAGAAGATGAGGACAACCTCAAGAAACTTCTGAAGGGCAGGAGAGTGGAACTGGCAGAGGAAATCAGTGAGTTTTGAACACAAACTTTAATATACTGTGAATCCATAAGTTATTTTGAGCGCCTTATGTATCCAAGTAGAATGTGAAGGCATTCTTAATCGACTCACCATTTATACAACGATCCTAACTGAGAGCACTAACTGGCAGTGCACGACGCTTAACGACCGTCGTTGTTAGTGCCGCAAGGAGGAACGCTACCCTTTTCGGCCGACCCGCACGCCATTTAAATTTGCGTTTTAAATATCTGCTGAGTTTTAACGTACTGTTTTATTTATTTATTTCATTAAATTCTGTTGCAGAACTAAGATGATTGGGAGTTAATTTAACTTCTTGAAACCACTTATCAACTTATATTTTTTCCATCACTGGCTTAGCTGCAAATCTACCCATTTTTATCGATTATTGTTTACCTCATTAAGCCAGAAATGATTGTTTTAATTAACTGATGATAATGCCATTCGTGATGTTATTTTTCAGAAAATACTAGGGTCATTCTGAAGCTACTTGAAGAATTTATCCAGGAATTCAATAAAAACAAGGCCTGATGCAATTATTACAAAAACTGGGGCAAATAAATCTAATTTTAAACTTTAAGTTGGAAATGACTAGGGACCTAGTGCTCATCTGCAATGTCTGCCTTCCATTTTTGTTTCATAAGGGAACGAGTGAATAAATTTTGTTTAATGAGTGATACCTTACGACGAATTCTAGTTTTATGGCTGAATTTAACCAATGAAACACTTTTTTATTTTGTATTTTTCTTTGTACTCAACTAATAAACCACCCTGAATTGGATTTTTGTAAGTTACCGCTTTACTTATCATAGGCAATTACTGCAATCATTCTGGTCTTGCGAGGCTCCAAGGCATTATTATTAATGGCTTGTTAACAATTTTACTCCGTTTCATTTGTAACAATGTGCAAGTGAACTTTCCATCCAATAAAATTCTGAATTTTCAAGCCTTGTCTTGGAACTTTTTCATATTTTGATACAACTGATAACATATCCCAGTCTAAACAGTGTCTAAAAAGCTGGAATTACCATCATATTTAAGTGGAAAGCTTGACAGTGTGTTTTCACAAAGAAAAATTGATAAATTATTTTTTCTTTAATATAAAACCTGATCTTGAATAATGGAAAAAAATAAAGCAAACAATTTAAACTCGCAAGACAAATTTAAAAAAAAATAAATTAAGCTTACAAAACAGATGATTTGAGCAAGCAAAGCAATGCAAACGAACTTTTCTCTGCATTGAATTCTCAGAAATATTTATTATAAAAAAGGCACAGGAAATCATTTTTGAAGATATATATATGGTATACTGGGAGTTAATCCTACTTGGGAAGGAGGCGAGTGGTTTCATTATGAGGTGTTTGACTGTTTATTGAGTGGCAAGAAGTCTGAGGTGATGTGTCAACTTGAGCTGGATTTTCATCTGCTACTTGGGATGCAGATGCTGGGGTTAAATCCTTGAAAGATGCAAATAGCAGGACCTGAAAAGGGTAGGATGTGGACTAGAATGATTTTCATGTTGTCAATTCCTCTAACAAAGCTACCAACTCTACCAAAATATAATTTCATTCTTTTAGATATTTTTATTATGCACAAACAGTACTGTCAAATTATATTATCAAATAATAATAAATTATAAAATTACATTAAAAAGCTCAATCACCAACCAAAGCAAAGCAGGTGGTTGCAACCAGCATGCCAAACAATGCGAGGGGGTTGTCGATGGTGCCACCGGCCCACAATGGACCCAATATCGTGCCTACTCCGGCAAACATTTTTCGCACGCCCTGACTAAAACCTGCACAGTAAAACAATTGGATCAATCAACTCAAAGGTAATGTTAAGTTACTTTAATTACATGACAGCCTTCATTAATAAATACAATTTATTAGAAACAATGTCATAACTTTGACCAATGCAATTAAATATTTAATTATAAATGTGTAAACACCTTGTATTTCTGATGGCACAAGTCTGGTGAATAAAGAGTTTGAGCAGACGACCAACATTGGCAGACCCACCAGGTTGATGAAGATGGCTGCCACAAATACCACCAGGTTCTCAAGTTTCCTGTCTACAAATCTGGTTCTTGTCTTATATTATAATAAAAAATGCAATTCATGATGATGTAACAAAAAATACAAATTTGTTTAGCAGGAGTGTGTATGAACTGAAGTTGTTGAAATTGTATTTTATATGTATTTATTTTTTAAAGTATTTTTAAATTGAGTTTTTTTTAAATAACTTCAGTTATAAAATCTCAGCAAACATTGATTGACATAAATCCTTTGATTTTCACCTTTGCTGGCCCATGGAACATAACCCATAAGCACACTTATGCTAATGAGCTGAAGAAACAGACCAATCGCAATAAGCCACTTGTCCTCCAACCTATGGCTGATAGGTCGAATGAGCAAGAACATGATGATTATCTAAAAGAATTTCTCATTTTACAAGAGAGAAAATTATGACGTAAAAGGCAATCTCTTCCGTAATAGTCATCACATGATTATAAGACCATTCCAAGATAAAGTTAACCATCACCTCAACTCCAGCAGCACAATACAGGTAGCTGTTTTCCATCTCATTCCAGGAGAGATACTTCTGAGTAAAAGGAGTGAGGAGTGCCTTTTGTAAATAAGAAGTTAATAAATTTAATCCACTTTTGAATTAATTAGTGACCATCAATGAACTGATGTTCAACATATCTAAGTTGCAAGCTAATTGATGAAATAGGCAGATGTATAACCTGGTCAAAAATTTCACTCCTCATACCACAAAAAATACCGCAGTGACCAGTGAGAACTACAGGCCCATTTAGAAAATTACTGAAAATGCCTCAGATGCAAATATATTGAATAAAGTGAAAATATGATTTGATTAAAATTAATCTAGTGACACATCGGTTACAAATGTTGTAATAACACTGAATACCTCTAAAGCCAATTGATTGAAATATCCAATGAAAACAGCCATTAGGAGAGCAATGAGGTATGACTTGAAAAGTTCTAAAACAAAAACAGTTATTATTTGTATTATATTTTGATATTTTATATTAAAAAAGCATTTTAATTTTATTGAACAAAAACATGTAATGAATTACGTGTGAATTATGTGTAACAATGAATTACGTATGAATTATGTATAATAATGAATTATGTGTGGTAACGAATCACGTAGAAATATGAATACACTTAAAAAACTCTTACTTCTGAATAATGAAAGCTTGGTTTGGCCAAGATTTATCGGATCACTACTATCACAAATATCTTCCAAATGAGGAACCAATTGATTGATTGATTGATTGACAGAAAGGTTATCAACCACTGAAACAAGATGAGGCTGGAAGGACTCAGTTCTCCAGCTATCCTCAGGAATTCCAACATCTGAATTCCCAGCTACATGGCAATCGACGTTTGTGGAATTTGAATGCAGCACAGTGGAGTTGCTGTTTATTTCATTTGTAACAGTGTGACTCTGTTGCTGGAATAACTGATCTTGGATTGCTGGAGTGGAACAATCATCTGACATCATCCCTCCATTAAACACACCCTTTTGACATTTCAAACCGCAATTCTTGGAAGAGGAGGAGGCTAAATTGGGGTGACATCTGAGTGCAGTGTTTAATTTTATCAACAGTTCAGCTCTCTCTATGTAGTCATCAGATCCACAAGTCAAACTGTTAGGGCAACCTTGATGTTCCTTTTTCTGGATGACATTTTTTGCTGCACCATCTTTGGATTGAGAACTTTTCCCGATTTCAGCATCAGTTGCATCGGTAGTGTTATTACCTCGTTTCTCTTCGCTCAAAGTGGTGCTAGAATATTGGGCCACGTTGCTCGCAGTGGATTCCTGTTCATTTTGTTGGTTGTCAATGCCATTTCTGACATTCGTTCCGAATCCATCCGCAACGTTGGCATCGTCCGGGCAGGTGATTTCGTCGACGGCGAAAGGTTCGTTTGATCGTAAGGCAGGCAGGTTCCAGAACATGAAGATGCTCATCACCTCGTGAACTATCCAGAGAACCATCATGAAAAACTAGTTCAAAAGAAAAGTGCATGATATCATTTGTTGAAGAACTTTAATACAACCATCATTTTTAAAAACATATCAAATTGGAGACTATTCATTCGTTCATTTATTTAAAATGAGCTTATTTTTAACAATCAAACAACTTACTCCTGGAGAAGTGAACTTGTTGACATGGTAGGATGCAAAGAAGAAGTCAAATCGATTCAAGAACAAGTTGCACGCAGGACCGAGGATGAGCCCGAGCTGCCTCAGAGCAAAAAATACCGAAAGAGTGGAAGTCCTCTCTGAATCCGGAATGACCCTTGCAAGATCTCCTATCAGTGGAGCTGAAATCCCTGATCCAAATCCTGAATGAAGATCATTTGAAGATGTTGAAGTCAGACATAAATAAATAAGACCTGTACATTAGATTAATGATTTTATTTGGTTACTGTTATTACCAACCTCTTGTGTTGGAATTTAGCATGATCACGTAATGTATTACTTTTTATTGCATTTTTTACATTTATTATGCATTTCTAATCTCATCACCTGTCACAAGTCGACTAATGACCAACATCTCTGGACCAACATCAACAATGTACAAAAAGCTTCCAACAACTTGGAAGACATTTGTTAAAATCAGAAGAAGTTTTGTTTGCTGTGTCTTGTCTGATAATCTGTACGACATATAACAACAAAAATATGGTTGAAATTAATTAATATTAATAATAATAATAATTGTTTTAATAATAATGTAATTTTCGACAATTTATTCAAATGAATTCACATTATTATTAACATTTACATACGTTCAATCGATTGAATTGTTCCATAAAAAAACTACCTTCCTAAAAACATTCCAGAAAGTAGATCTGCAACTGAAAATGATGATAGCACTATTCCTAACAAATACGGAGGTGCATGAAAGACTGTACTTAGATAGAGCCAAAGTGTAGGTAAAATGACAGCTTCAAAAATAATGAATTCAATTTATGACACCCAGTAATTCTGAACACAAGGTTTTATCGCAATAACGAACCATATTCTATGCCTCCGAAGAAAAAGTACGTTCCAATTGTAATGTAGGTTAACTTAAATTTTGTTTGTGCCAACATAGTTGCATACTCCAGTTTACGTAAAATTATAACAATCCCTTAACAAATAATAGATTTGTAAAACGCGCTTTACTACACGACAGCAGCCATATTTAAAGTTCTTGACATTAAAAATGAAAATATAATAAATAGAGCTTTTTAATTTTACCTACCATTAGCATATTATTTTATAATCATATACTTTCGTTCAATTGTTATTTGGTGAATTAATATGTCAGCTTCAAGATGGCTTTACCATGATGCAGGACCAATGACTGATAACAGTTTAAGTCGCAGGCATAATATTGGTTAAACAAGTTAGAAAGTGCCTGTTCAAATTGTAAACTTTTATCATAAATCAGGCTACCCATTCCTATTCTCAGGCAAGAAAACATTGTTTTGTCTTGGTGTTACTGGTCAGCTGGTTCGCTGGATTATTATAGAGCGTTCTTGGTCTTATTATTAATTTTGAATGAGAGATTGCATGCTCGACTTTTCTTTGAAAATGATTTTAGATCTAAAGTTTAAAAAAACCTTTTCGTAGTTTTAAGGGTAAAACCCTTAATCATGTTCAGAGAAATTGATAGACTACCTAACTTCAAGTTTTCGAAAAGAATGTGCACTAGTCTAGTTTCACAATCGTGGCTTGGCAACGAATTTTGTTTTACCCGACCATCCTGCACCACAAAATATATGGATCTGAATAGTAGAAGGTGCCAGTCTCTGGTCAGGTATGTTTAAATTTCTGTTTAGTTTTATGAACACTAGTACAATATTAACTTATATTTACCAATCACAACTAATTTATTGAATGATTTGTTTTATTTTTTAGCTTGAGTGGTAAAGAGAGTATAAATGTAAATTATCAGGGCAACCACCTCGCTCATAATATTTGGCAAGAAAGGCTTATGAATTTTAATGCAGAATCATCATCTGATAGTGCCTTAGATTTTGAAAAATTTACCAATGTAGAATGTGCTCTTCCTGATGGAGAGAATAATCTTAATGAAACATCTCAGGCTTGTGAAACCTCTTATAAAAGAGAGAATTCACCAGATAAAGTTTTGATGCCTTGTAGTCTTCAGAAGATCTTTGCCAATCCAACAACATTAAAAAGCGATTGCAACAGCGCCGAATCGCCAATAAATGTTTCGGACGAAAGCTATTTATATTTTACCCCAGCAGTAATCAATAATCAAGATCAATCCACATCAAAAAACATGCTCTGTAAACATTTTTCTGGCAGCCCTAGACTGAATGTTTCTCCGACCGATTCGTCAAACGTTTCGACGTTATCATCGTCTTGCAGTTTTCCATCCTTATTAGAAATGTTAGAGGGAAGACCTTCATCTCTTAATGATACAGAAAGATCTCAAAGGTCTTTTTATTCTCAGAGAGAAAGATGTTTTTCAGATTCTAACAGCAACTCGTCCTTCGCGATTGCTTCTTCTTCGACGGAAACGAACTCTTCCAGGGAGAGTTGGTATTACTACGACCTTCGGATGAGACCCGACGAATCCTTTCGAGTCGATGGCATTGCCGAAACTCTACTGGAGTTCTTTCGACGACTTAACGGACCTTCCGAGTCGACTCCGCCCCCTAGTTACACGACAGTAGGCATAGACATTTCCAGCTCCACTTCCAGTTCTATACTTATCCCAGTGGAAAGTGCCATTGATGTCTTTCCTGAGGAGGGGGAAAGTCTGCCAGCCACTCCACCGGTCGTTTGTTACGACGGTTCTCCACCTCCCTACAGCGAATACGACGAACCGCCTGCTTATGAAGAAATCAACGAGCACGACTATCAGAACGTCTACGAAATTATCAATAATTTGGACGGCGACGTGACGACCGATTCGCACCTCGCCACTTACGGTAGGCCGACGGACTCTTCCGACTTTTTAGCGGAATCTCATTTTGGCTCACGAAATAGATCTGGCTTCAACTTTGGTCTCACAGGGCGACCAGCCATGAGGTGGAATGTTCAATCTGGTGTGGAACGATGGGCTAGAACACCAAGTCTCGGCTGGAATCAAATCTGATTTCAATGGTGGCCAATATAGTTTTCATAATGTCAAGAAACATTGGTGGCTTTGAGTTCCATCGATGGACTTATGCCACCCTAAAGATTGTTTTTATTCATTCAATAGAAATTATTAGGAGGCTTTCATAGATTTGCCAAAATATAAGCTTATTGAACTATGTTTGCTAATTTTTGTTTAGAAATCATTTTTTTGCTTTGTTTTAATGAACTTAAAAACACTGTTTTGGTTCCTAAATAATAAAGGAAAACCAAAGCCACGTTCTTTTGTAGCTGACTGAGTGACGACCAACCCATTAGTGGCAGCGATCTCACTGGATTTTGACGGGTGATATAAATTCATCATCTTTGATTGCATTTTCACTTTATAGTTGCTTCTGATATTTAAACTCTGGATCTTTTCCAGATAAAGCCCCACCATTAACGATAAAAGTGCAAGCGCGAAAAGTTAAGCCCTGCCAATTTTTGCCAGCTCCAATTTCATGCCCCTCCATAAAGTTAACCCTGCCACCCAAAAAAGATTATAAAAAAGAGGATATGAAGTTTGTACTTTTAGTTTTTATTGAAGAGGGTGAAATTGAGACAAGTCATTTATAATTTGCATGAAAAGGTCCGTATTTTGGTACCTTTGCCTCCAAGCGAACTCGCACAAGTAGCTGTCCACTAAAGATCGGTGTATGCCGCATTGGTGCTTATTCTGCATCTTTTTGACGTGCCATAAAGTTTTCTGATCGACCGTTTGATGAGTATAATTCTTGCCAATCATCTTTTCAATTCCTTGGTATGATTCCCACATATCGGAAATGAGGATTGAGCCGGGAGCGATGCAGGCCTGGATTGTGTCCAGCAGAGTTGCTGCAGTTCGATCTGGCACTGCATGCATGAACACTTCTTTAGTTTCCCGGCAGATCCCTCCGAAAACCCACTGCTGGGGAAGGATTCGCCCTGCATGGTTTTTACGGCGAGGTGTTAGTGTTTCATCGATCTCGACGTGTAGTCCTGGGCCGCCGACAATTGTTGGAGTCTGCAAAAGCCGCCAGGCACAAATTTCGCGAAGAAAGTTCTTCCAGTCAACAGCGGTCGTGTGGCCGATAGATAATTCCTCCAAGCAGAATTTGATTGTTGCCAGATTTTTGGACCAGCAATAAATGAATAGAATTACTGTCCTGAACTCCATCCTAGACCGCTCCAGCCAAGTACCTTTTCGAAGACCGATTTCTTGCCGACACTGTCGGGCGTTACACCTCCACCTGTCAGAAACAGTTGAAAGTGTCATTTTGTGGCCATTGTTGCATAAACGTTGTTGATGGATCACTCCGTGGCTTTGCAAAAAACGTATTGCCGTCTCCTTGTCATGAACGAGTGTCGAAAGCGCCAGGAAGTTCATTTCAGGTTTTACGTCCGAACGTAGAAAAATTTTACACAAAATGAACCTAGAGGTGGATAAGGAGTTGTTTTTATGGCGTGCCTTTAAATATTCAAATTTCTATACAACAGAAATAGGCCGAGGTTGCTCGCGTGCATTAACATAAAGTGGCGAGGCTTAACGTTTCGCGCCTGCACTTTTTACACTAATGGTGGGACTTATCTGGAAAAGATTCGAAATTGGAGCTGGCAAAAAGTGCTTAACTTTTCGCGCGTGCACTTTTATCATTAATGGCGGGGCTTATCTGGAAAATATTCGAAACTCGTCAAAATCGTCGTGTCAAAATATTTTGTTGGTGGCTCCTAAAAAATATTGCGTCGAAGGCCGATTGTTCTCATTGAAAGAGCTGTAAGGCCATCATCATCATCACCGTCGTCACCTCAGATACTCTTCCATTGTAACGAAGCTTTAACGTATTCTTACTTGACATATTTGACTTACCTGCGAATATTCTTTATCGTTAATAGTTGGTCTTTCATTGATTAATAACCTCTCCAGGCCTTCTGGATTCTCACTTTGTGGTCATTTAGTTACGTTTTTGCCATCAAGTGCTTTACCTCAATAATTTCCAATCCTCAGTGAGCCCAATTTAAAGGATTTTATTGAAACATCACGGTCGAGAATTAAGGACCTAAATAGTCAAAAGACCCAATACGCTTTGGAAGAATGCTTCTAGTGTGTTAAGCTGGAATGACGACATAACAACGCTATCACACAGTCTATAAACAACACAAACAATATCGGTCGCATAATATTAAAATGATAATAAAAAGATAAGTAACAAGAATGCCATCATGAAAACAGCATATTAAGAATCGAAACAGCTAGTCTCAAAAGTTTTTGGTACTGAAATGCGGCAAGTTCTTTCACCCGATACTCACGTATAAATCTGCAACGATAAGAAAAAGAAGCTATTTTGTAAGCGTCTGATCCACAACTGAGAAAACAAAACCTCTCGTTTCAAATGTCCGAATAAATAAAAATTGTCCAGTATTTTAGTAACAGCACATTTATCGAAGATGTTGGGAGATTCAAATGGAACGAAAGGACTTGAAGTGATCCAGGACAGCATGCAAAACCCACTAAAAGTGGAAGCTGGAAGCAAAGTAATTTCGAAGATTAATTGTTATTAGTAACTACCGGTGTAATGGTATTATTGTAACTTAAATGATTTTTAAACATATGTGACAATATCTGATCAAGTGTACTCAATTTAATCATACTCAAATGCAGCATCGGAAGAGTTAATTTTTATTTTATTTCAACTCTTATTCAGAAAAAGGACACATCGGAGAGGGAATCTTCAAAGCTTCTCGGTTATATGCAGCCGATAAGGCAGCAACAACCTCAGATACACCTCCACGGGAATGATGGAGACGGTGATGGTGACTTGGACGCAATGACAACTTTGAGTCAGAATAAGCTTAGTATTTCCTCTCCATCCAGTTCAGACCCCGTTTTACTCATCCCAACTCATCATCAACTTTTGCACAATCAAGAATCAGTTGATTCTAATTTTCCATCTTTAGCGGCAAAGCCATTCACCATGTGCGCTGCGAATCCAAGTATCACCTGCATTCCCTATGCCATTTTCTCCGCAACGGATGCCACCAGTTGCTGGAGTTCTCACTTCCAACATTTTAGTCATTCTCATCCAGAACTTTCAGCCTCCTACAATCAACAACAGAATCTCGACCAACAAGAAGGATCAAATCAGAACCACCAACAAGCTGACCAGCAAACTGCGTCGAGAAGATCAGTTTGTGACGGAACTCCTCAACGTCCTAACCTCAGCGAAACGACCAGATGGTCCCAGGAAAGTTTGGAAGATGGCCAGGACTCTAAGGATGAAGGAAAGCATGAGGAAAAAGACCTTTCTGGAGAGTACGGATTGCCTGCGAGGCATCAGTCAGCCGTTTTTATGAGCTCTTCATTCTCAAACTCGGAAAGTTTTTGTCCATCTCAACAGTTGCTGCAAAATCCAGTGGATCAAGCATCCTATCAATATTTCAGTTCCCAGATGCAAATTAACCAGCAGCCTCAGCAAATGGAACAGCACAACAAAATGGGCTATCTTGATCAGGGATCGTCTCACATTTTGACCTCTCCCTATCCAGGGGTAACGCCTTCCAAAGTACTTCTTCGTTTTCCAGCCCCACAACCTGCTCCTGCATTTTCATCGATCATCATTCAAGATCCCATGCTAGCGCCGTATTCACTCAACGCCTTTCAGACACCGTCTGCGTCATCTCTCTTCCAGGCTTCAAACTTTCCACATTTTCAATCGATTGCAACTTCTAAAATTATGCAGAATACGATTGCCTATGAAAATTGCCACAATCCCATCAAATCAGAAATCCCAACGTTATATCCTGGTTTGCCCAACTTTCAGGCCGATGTCACCAGCATGCCACAGGCATCCTCCACTGGTCCCCCAGTCGTGGCAGAGTTTTTTCCAACCATTTACGTTTCTCCATTGGGGATCATAGAAGTGAGTTTTCAAATATAACTCTAAACATTACTCTACACGCAATTCACCTGCTCGCATCTTTTTCAATTATCTCGATCAAAATCCACAGGTCCTGCTCCGAAATCACGTGGTTGTGGAAATGACATTGGACAGGGCAATTCGCATCGTCAACAGGATCCACAAAGCGGTGGTGGCAACCAGTTGCAGGGGCAACGCTTCTTGCATCTACCATGCTGCTGCTAAAATTTACCAGGATCACACAACCTTCGAGGTTCTGGCCTACGGAAACAGACAGGCCAGAGCCAGGACGGAATACATAGTTTTTGGAGGAAGTTTCAGCAACATGGCTGCCGGATATTGTGTCACTAGCGGAGGTCACATGAGCCTCGTGGCTAAACCGAATTTCAGCGACATCTCCAAAGACATGAGCCGAGCTCTTCTGTTTTCCTCCAATCGTTACGGGGCTGATCTTGTACCAGAGTGTGTGCAGACTGTAGAAGGAGCTCGATACAGACTCCAGAGGAATGGGTCTATAACAGTAAGTCGAGATTGTTTCTGGTTGAAGATTTGCAAAGTTATAAATTTTCAGTGTCTATTGTCCTCTTAATTTATGTTGTTTTTTTTTAAATTTATTTTGTAAAATATAGCTTCTAGTGTTACACCCATAAGAGGGACTGCGTCCCTCTGGATGTGCCTTTGATAGCCGACGATTTCATGTTTATGTAATCCTCTTGTTTTTGTCAATCGAGTTATCATTTAGTTACTTGATATTTTATAGATTAACTCTAATCTAGAGAAAAGGTTTGAATTGCGAATAACGAGAGTACGCACTGCGTTAAGGTTTTACTAATAATAATACTTAATAATTAATAATTTCCACATAAAATACACATCGCATACATACCATCTTCTTGCCTCATCGACAGGAATTCGCAAAAACAAAAAAACAAACTTTCTTCAGATTTCCATCAACTCAGTGCGAATCCACCAGACAGCCACATGTGACGTCATCGTGACGAGCGAACGGAAAAACCTGAGAGTATCTCCTGTGACCGGACTGGCTAGGGTCATGACTCACTTTGTGGATATGACTGTCGAACCCGATTGGACTATAAGGGTGAAAAGGGGAGGGCACAAATTGCACGCCAGCCTATCAAGTTTCATACTTGCAAACGACCTGGTGGAGTTCGGATTCGATTTACAGCAGCGTCTCTTCATCCAGCCGATAAGAATCCACAAGGAGACTTTGATCTTTCAGGGTAAACCTCTCATCGATCGCCATGCAATAGCAGACATTCCAGATAGAGAGAAAGGCATGTCACAAGCACCGCCCTTTGAAGGTGAGACAGAAATAAATAACGGCAGAGCAAGTCGAGCCAGTCTGATGTCGCAGAAGGAACACGCGTCCCAGATCCAGATGGAAAACGAAAAGGCTTTCCATGATGCTCAGGGGACGAAGACCCTCAAGAAGTCGGAAAAGGATTGGAAAGATACCATCGAGATACCAGAGTTTGCTGACTGCATGCGTTGAAGCGCTCGTATGAAAAACACACGAGTTTTAAAACTGCAAAATTTAATTATGAAACTCGCCAACATTTTGAAGTCCTATTACTTGAATAAAAATAATTAAGCAAAAATTAAGCCGGATCGAATTCTCACTGTTACACGTTAAGACAAAGTAAAAACAAAAACAGCACCGATAGGAGGGTAAATCATAAATGTTACTCTTTATTCAACAAATGTCTGCACATCTTTTGACCCCTCAAAACACACAAAGTTCCGGACCATGACCTTCTAAAAACACAAACGTAATGGAAAGGATTTATCACGACATTCAAGTGGCTTGAACCAAACTTGTCCTAAAATAGTTCTCAATTATCAACGACTTCGTATCAATTTAAAAGTAAAAGTTTTCCTTTTAAACCTTTTAGTGAAAATTTGCAGATAATTTTGGATAAAACAAACAAGTCGTTTGGACGAAACATGACAAATCGCGCTACCTAACTTCTAAGATCAAAATAATAAATAACAGTTTCACCATGGAAACATGACTAATTGAGGATGAAGGCTGACAAGAAAAAATCATTCACTTCACGGCAGATGCAGTTATTTTGCTCCAAAATAGGAATCTCTGAATATCTCTACCGATTGATAAAACATATTCATCGATATCTATAAAATCTCAGAGCTTGACTTAAACAAGTCATCAAAAAGTCTTTCAAATGACCTTCAAAAGAGAAAGAAATGAATAATTTGTCCTTCTGACCCCTAAACAACGACAAGATGCACCAGAGAAATGTTCATCGTCAACGTAAGAATGATGCTCGAGGGGTGGTTCTTTTATCTTTTTGGCGAATATTTTGGATTCTCGGGCGCCTCCGTGAAAGACCTCAGTTCGTAGTGATATATTCGATTGTCCAGCTCAAAACGATCCCTCGCGAAAATCAGTCGAATATCCGTGTGGACGTAAATTTTACACTGCTTGCTACTGGCAAACCTGAAATAAAAATAATTTGAAAGAAATTAGTGCAACATAACATAAATGCTTAAAATTAATAGTAATATTATTAAACATTCTTACAGGATGATTATCTCTTTAACAACATTGGTACTTCACAATAAAGATAAGTACAAATATTTTCAAGGATTAATGTAAATAATGTGTAAAACCAGTTTTTTAAATGCAATTCAAACCTGTACTATAAATCTACAAACAATTCTACCTAGTAAGAACAGTTGACAATCGATGCATAGACAGGATTTGAAAAGCAATGAATATGTAAATTTTTTTGATCATTAAAATGCAATCACTATGGAGTAAAAATTTAGAAGAAAACCAATTCTGACCTCAAGTGTATAAGGTACCTCAAGTACACTGGTGCACCTGGCACATCGCTCGGGCTGCCCGGAGTGGGCATGTATACCGTCTTTTGTCGTAGCAGGGTCTGGTGATTGGGTGGCATGTCGCTGACGTCGTACGTAACCACAAAGATTTTCACCACTGACTTGTTTGGATTGAAGAGAGTCTAAAAGAAATGACAAATTATTATAACTTGACAACTACTCAGCTAAAAATAAATTATGGTATAATTTAATAACAACTTAAAATTTATTATGATTTTTTTATATTTTTGACCATCTACTGCATAACATGTTGAAGTTAAATGTCAATAGAGATGAATGAATTACTTAGAAGTTAATAATTTTAATAATCTCAACTCACAACTTGAACTGTATAATTTAATAACAACTTAAAATTTATTATGATTTTTTTATATTTTTGACCATCTACTGCATAACATGTTGAAGTTAAATGTCAATAGAGATGAATGAATTACTTAGAAGTTAATAATTTTAATAATCTCAACTCACAACTTGAACTGTGCCCTTGTTTGGAACCTTATAACCTCTCTTGGAGTGGCTCTCTAAGTTTATGTGACCCTAAAATCGACAGAGAAGCTTGAAAAGTTGTTAAATTGCTGCTATTTTTAAAATGTATTTGCACCAACAACAGTCAATAATTTACAATCACAAGCAAAAAACTTGTTCGCAACTGTAATCAACTAACGGAATATTCCTGAACAATAATGCTACAAATTTGCTTTTAGAAATGCTGGCTAATTTAAGCAATTTACCTCAAAAACTATATTTATTATCACCATTATCGTAACGATGATTTATTTACCATACAAATTTATAAATAAGACAACGAGAATGATCATTTGAAACTGACCAGATAAGGAGACGGAGCAGAATCTTCTGAAAGACTGAAAAAGAAAGCAAGACAGGGAAGCGTGAGGTGTGACGGACAGAATGAACCGCTCGCTCCGATCTCCACCGTGAATCCGTCGATGACCCCGGCGGGTTGGATCCTCCCGTTTATAAGACTCTCCTGCGTCGGCGTTTAAATTAATTAATAACTCGATTTCTACTTAGTAACAAAAATAAAATAAACAAAATAAACGTTGAAAATGATAGAAGCCAAAAACAATTAATCATTGTAAATAGGCAATAATTAAGTAATTACTTTTCAAGTCTCAGAACAACCAATAACCAACAAGGCCTGCTATGTTAGCTCAACGATATGAGACATCATTAAAAATAAAAAGTAGGACAGCTGCTGTTATGAGCTGAATACAACATTATTGAGCTGAATTTCATTTAAAAATTGTCTGGAGGAAAGAAAATATGGAACTGAAAAGTTTGTTAATAAATAAACAACTGAAATTAAATGATAAATTAATGTTTTTAATGTTAAAAAATTATTAAAATAATATTCTACCTCAAAATTCCCCAGAAGACAGTTAGTTGAAGCTGGAGCACTGGAGCTGAAAGCCTGCTTCAATCTGTTGCAACCGTCGCTGCTGTTCTCGGCATCGTCCAGATTGTTGCAGGAGAGGGAACTGATTTATTAACAATAAGTTAAGTACTGATAACGAGTTTACTTAATAAGTTAATTATTAAGCGTTATTATAAATTAAGCATTAAGTACACTTCATTTATAGGATCATTTTTAAAGACGAATTTGTTATATATTATATAATATCAGTCCTTACTTTTTAATAGCCTGGACAGAGTTGAGGCTGCTGTCGTAGTCGAAACAACCAGCAGAGAGTCTTTTGGCAGGAACCTGGTTATTTAATGTTATGATGATATATGACCTGGTTATTTAATGTTTTGATGATATATTACCTGGTTATTGTTATGATGAATGTGTAAACAACATGTCGTTTCAATGCAGAAGATTTGCAGAGATTAATTTTTGTTTATCAACTACTTGTATTCATTTTACATTCTAATTTCTAACTTGTGTACTCTAATTGAACTGTCCCTTAATTTAATCATTTTTTAATTCATATCTTGACAACCCAATGGCTCTTGGTTCACTTCTGAACAAAGCTGCATATCTATTCTTGCCACCACTAGAGTCATTAAAATGTATTATCCTTCCAATTGCCGTGACTACAGATCTATCTCCAAATCCACATGACATGACATGACCATCACCATCATCACCATGTAAAACTGAGGCAAGGCAACAACATGATCACTACTCACCGGACTGGACTGCATCGGAAGTTTTGTTCTCGAGTTGAACACCATGCTGGAACTGTGCTGGACTCGAACCCTGAAGCCCTTCTTTTCCACCTCGGTAGGCACCCTCGGACTGCTTTGTTGGTAACCGTTGCCGTTAAAAATTCCATCTTCGACTGCTGGTCCCTTGCTGCTTTTTGTCGAGATGTTTGAGACGTTTGTATCTGGAGATTTCTAATTGAAATAAACAATGTACAATTTATTTTTAATATTATTAATGAATTAATAAATAAAAGTATGACTTAATTAATTGAATTATAATTAATTAATCAAATTATAATTAATTAAATTATAATTAATTAAATGAGATTTTATTAAAAAATATGCCAAACCTGCTGTAGAAGACTTTTAGTATCCCCAAAGAGCATCGAAGGATGTCTGGACTCCTGAGGCGTCTTGGACTGGAGACGTCTGGGAATGGCAGACAGGGGTCTCGAAGGGGTGACCTCGGATGGCGGTTGATTTTCCTTACGGAGATGAAGCGTCGATGGTGGAAGATATGAACCGCCGTCGACATTATCATCGTATTTCTTCTGAGGTCGATTGCTTTGAAAAGAGTAACTCTTTAATAAATTAGCTGCCGTTGTCTTCTCCTCATGGATTTTATAATCATTGCTATCGAGAAAGTTACAATTGTATTCCTGAGTTTTACGTTGGTGAGATCTTTCAAATTGTGCTGAGACGAAGGCATCTGTAGAAGTATGCCAGAGTTGGTTGTCTCCGGCTTCATCTCCGACGCTGAACACAGGCCTCCGTTCATCAGTTCCAAGCGATGAAGCCAACTCTTCTTCCAATCTCTGCTCTTTTTTCTGCCTCTTAATGGAGTTTTGGTCCTTTAGAGAGTCAAGGAATTCAGTAGCTTCTGATGACGAAAGTTCTCTTTTATTGAGACCTTCCCGATCAAAACTCTCGCCGGGTGTGCACAAATGGCTTTCCGATTTGGTGCTTTCGGGCGAGGCAATGTCGGCTCTATTGTTATCACAGACGCATTTGTACTTGGATGGATTTCCACTGATCACAGATTTTTGCTTGTCGTTGTCTTCGCTCGGAAGCTTCTTCTTCGAGGAATCGCCGAGATCCGAATTCTCGATTCTATCACGATCCTCGTCCCTAAAAGTTGTAATGTTCATTTTCGAAGATTCCAAACGTGATCGTTGCCAAGTGACATCCCTCGCTACCGAACATTTAGATCCTTGGTGCTTCTTCTTGCAAAGCCTCGACAGGCGCTCGTACATTTCCTCCGGATTCATCGGTTCTGCCATGTTAACCAATGTCTCGTTCAAGAGCAAATCAAAATCTGGTGAGCAACTATTTTCACTGTCAGTCACACTCTGATCCTTGAGAAGCATTTGAGCATAGTTCATTCCTAACTCACCCCCTTTTGCTGCAATATTTATGGGCAATGACGACTTTTTGATTCTGGAAAAATCAGGAGATAAAGATCTATTTATCAGTTCTAATTCTCTATTTGTACTGGAATTATATGGTAATTTCCTGGAAGACATCGAACAGTGCTTTGATTGAAGATTCCTAGGTAAGCTTATATCAACTTCACCGTCGAAGTAACAATTGCCTATAGATTCTTTGTCACTCTCGTTCGGTTCATCGTAGAAGCTAGGACACGTGGCGGACCAATAACGGTCTTCTAAAGATTGATGACTATCTGAAAATTCAGACGTTAATTTCAAATTCCTCATGCCTGTCTCAATACCAGCCGTCAGCAAGGGAAGTGTCTTCATGCTTACACCTCCTCTAACACTGGCCATGTGACCTATTTTAACCTCACACTGAGACTTGGAGTCGTTGAAGCCGATTCCGTAAGCATCGTCTTTCCACTCCGAAGGCAGAACGGCGTCGTTCTGAAAGCAGTTCTTAAATGCAGCCTCGGAGACTGACTGAAGCATCGGCGTCTTGAAGATGCTGCCCAACTGACTCTGCTGCATGGGAAGGCGTTGTTGTTTAGAAAGAGTTGAGCTGCATGATTTGCTGACAAGTTTAGGGGAGCCTGTGATGTTCTGAAACACAGCTTCGAACCTGAAAGACGAAAAGCGCAACCGGTAATAAAGGGACGAAATGTTGTAAATATTAATAAATCATTACGTAAACAGTGCCATGACTTTAAGCAATTTATAACCACCAAATTGAAAATTTCTATGTATGTGCAGTGTTACCTGGGTCGGGGAGATTTAGACCTTGACATCCCCTTTTTATTGAGTGGACCTTTGGATAAAGATTTGTTGGCATGGCTGGAGAAGCAGGGTTGACCTGATTCAGAAATCTCATAACATATTGGTTCTGGAATTTCTGGCATACGAGACAAATATGCCAGCCACACCTGGAGCAGAAATGAAAGTCTTGTGAAAAATTAATGCAATTTGATTTTGTATAGGAGCTTAGTCAGTAAATTGTACCAAGTAATTAGTCCACAGCATACATTATTTAAAAATTTAAGATCGAGCAAAAGCAAAATGTATTTATTTATTAATTTGTAATAAAAAAAAAACACTATCACCAGATACTAGATGCTAGATCAATTAAAAGAATCTATTACAAAGACGTAATTCAAGTTAAATTGAATAAATAAAAATTCAGCAGCTTGCCTTAAAATTTGTAGATTTGTTGACATTTCCAACAGGAAACACGTGAAGCTGTGGATCTTGAGTGAATGTTGTGGTGCAAAATTCTGCTGGGGGTGACACCCTTGTTGAAGAATTTAAAAAAAAAAACATTTATTTGCATTCATGCATTCATTACAATGAGTGCAAATAATAACTGATCTTATTTTATAAAAACAATCTTTGATACCAAGAGATGTTTCATACAACTTATAATCGTAGTTTTAAATTAATTAATTATTTGTGACAAGAACAGTTGGCTTGATTGCCATTCAATAGTTCCATTAGCATTATTGAGCACTCTCATGTATAACAGGGATATATGGGTATATGGCCAAAGGATCCACTCGTACATCCAATTGCATAAAGTGTGACAGAAAGTATCTCCTACCTGTATCCAATGCATGAAGGACGTCTGCCTTGACTGGAAGATAGCCAGGAGCTGAGCTGGGAAAAATGTAGGTAAGATTTCAGAGCCTGGAAGAGATTCTTTGGTGACACAATAGTCTCTCCAGGTCTGGAAATGAAAAGTGGTTGTTAGTAGCTGGTGTATGTGGTGGATATTTTTCATGTTAAAGCAATGCTTTTTTACGATGGTTTTTAACATTCTCTAGGGTTTCTCTTACACCAACACTTTCGTTTGTCTTCCAATTTCTTAAATTTGTTTTTATTTGTTTTATTTCCTCAAAACAAGTGTAGAGGTCTGCTTATTTAATTTATTAGATTTAATAAAAAACCCTAAATTTCTCCATTTCTATTTTTAACAAAAGAAAAAGTGAAAACACATGAAGGTCCTAACTTTTTTTGAACACTTTGGATGGTCCACTGCTCCAAAAGAACATAGCTGTCATCTTCATAGGGAGGGGTAACATCTGTGGAGACAGATCTCAGTTGGCCATGGGTACAGCTGGGTAGGATGAGGACCTCAACGCACAGAGGCACCTGGTTTCTCCACATGGTTTGCATTTGCTTCAAGATCTGATTGGTCTTGATGCACTGAAATGGACAATTAAGGAGAGACATTCTAACTGTTGAAAGTAAAAAGTAAATTCAAATAACACTGATGACAACAAGTAACGCTGGTGAAATTAAGTGACTTCAACACCAATTTGTATTTGAATGAACAGATAAAGGATGATGACACATACTGGTTTTTTAGTGCCCCTAAAGTACTGCAATTAAGGCAGATAATAAAATAAATGCTGCAGATTATTAAAATGATCAATCATGCAAAATAATAATAATCATAGTCACAATTACAGTGATCTTGGTTAAGATTTGATGATATTATCTCTATAGAAAGCTATTAATTGTTAAGTAAATCCTTTTATTCCCCAGCAAATCTCTCAAGAAGATTATGATCAGACTTTTATTGGCTCCATTCATGCCTAAAAACAATCTTTTAGCAAAGAGGTCTTAAACTGTGCCATGATTTAGAATAAAGTCATTTGAACAAAGGAGTTAATGTCACAACATCCAGTTCATCCAGGAAATAAAGGAAAAATATATAAAGAAATCTGAAAAATAATTCTCTCAAGGCTTGAAATGAATAAGTGGATCTATATTAATAATGAACATGTAACTAATACAGTTAATACAATTAATATACTGGACCAAAGATCCTCACTACACAGTGGCATAATGAAATTTCAACATTCTAAGGTAACATTCTTGGCATATCATAAAAACCGACCAACCTGAAGACTAGTGGATCCACAAACATGACCCGACCACATGCCCACATCTTTGGGGCAATGAGGGCCATCTTGCCTTCCCTTGACAGAGATGAAAGGCTGCCTACTTTCAAGAATCAGCATGCCCAGTTGCACAAAAAACTCTCCAGGATCCGTTTCTCCAAGATCGTCGACCATGATGCCAACTAAAATTTTGAATGAATACAAGAAATGGAATGACACGATCACAATTATAATTTGGATCAATACCCAATAATCTTAATATAATAGCAATGAATATGTAAAGCTTCTCTTGTAAGTGCAAGCTTTTATGAATGTTTAAACTTAATGTCCGTGGCCGATCAACATTTTAGTTGAAAAGCTGCTTTTAATGCTTAGAATATTACATCCTGCAATAAAAGTAATGCTCATATGCTAATGCTGTATGGTTTGAATTACCAGTTTTTTGAGGAACATGATCCTCTAGTAATCTTAAACCAGCGGAAAGTTTGGATCAACATCTATCTCAATGATTTGAATCATGCAAGGAAAACCCCAGGCCATAATCATTTAAAGCATTTAAGGCTGAATTTGGATCTTCGCTGAGCATTAAAGTGTTGACATTCCTGCCAATCACATTCACAGACATGGAGGAGTTTGCAAGCCACCACATGCTCATAATAAAATTGGAGTAAGTGGTTCATGTGCTTACATTCCTGCATTCTGAACAACAGCCAGTCATGAGATTGAAACATGGCCTATTTTACCACTGGAACTCTTAGTAATCTGCTTCATAAATAGTCCTGAGACTAGCACATGCAACGCTATTCATATCAAACTATTCCTAGCACTACTATTCCTAGACAATCTCACAAAAACATTCATTTCAAAATTAATTTTTTGAAATTGACAGCATAATAAGTGCTGGTAGTAATATTATTTCAGAGTGATGTAAGAGCATATTTTTAATGGAAAATAGATAACAAAAAGCACAATGATGGTTTAATAAAGCTTTTGATAACAATTAAATCAAAACATGGCCTAATTCCAAGCACAGCCTCATTATTTATCAGATATCACAGTAAGCCAAAAAACCTTTCAGCATGACACCTATTAGTTGCAATTAATACATCAAAAATTAATTGCTAACTCGGAAGTTAAAAGCCACATTTTGACCATAGTTAAACCATTGTTTGATTCCCTTGAATATTAATGGTAATAACGATGATGTCGATGACAATGACGACTATGACGGTAACTGTGATTAAGTTTGACCTACAAAAAAGATAGCCCCTTGAGATACGTTGACATTTTCCTAAACACTAACAACAACAACTGGAGAATACTTCATGAAATTAAAGTCATCCATCCCTGAGTCATTCAAAAAAAAAACCCATTCTCTAACTTGCAAGCTTATTACAGGATAGGGGACCTCCAAACAGGAGACCAAGACGGGAGATCAAGGTCGGTCATGGTCGAGAAGGTTAAGGCCGATAAAAACGAGGCAATAACACAGACTCAAATAAGGAGAACAAGCCGTTACATTAAGTCCGTGCTATTTTTAGACCATCGGTACGATTTCCATATATGGAAAAAAAAGCATCGCACCTGCAATTCATTCCGGCGGGACATTCATCCGTGCCAGTCCCCGAGTAGCAAGCTTTTACGTCATCACTATTGCAACGACTAAATGAATATGACTCATCAAATATATTGTTGCAAATTGTACAACACTCTTATAGTTATTATTTATCAATTGTTAACAGTATTCATCGGTCGACTAATAACATTAGTAATAAGCTGGAGATAACGTTGGCGCGCAAGCTCAGTGGGTAGCGTTCCTGAAAGCGACAGTAAAAAAAACAGCAGTCGTCGCGACAGCAAACCAACTCGCATCACCCTAGCTTCTCAGATGTTAAGCTGTAATCGCTATGCTAATACTAATACTAATACTAATACTAATACTAATACTAATACTAATACTAATGCTAATACTAATACTAATACTAATGCTAATGCTAATACTAATGCTAATACTAATACTAATGCCAATGCTAATACTAATACTAATACTAATACTAATAGTCCCTGATGCCTTCATTTAAGGCGTTAAATAAATATACTTATTGACGTACTTGTTATTGATATTTCGGCTTTGATTTTATTGTGGCTGCTTCAAATCAGGAACCAGCAAACGATCTTCACCGCTAAATTCAATAAATGGATAAATACTCACATCCCATATGCTCTGATCATCTCAATGCCAATCAACTGATAATGCATTACTACTATATTAGCATTGTTACGTAATGTATAAGCTGCTCACTTAATGAGTTACTAATTTGAGTAAACATTGCATTGTTTTAATAAGGGCTATAATAACAACAACAACAACCACAACAACAATAATAATAATAATCATAATAATAACGACAAAGGCAATGTCTAAAAGCGTCATTCAGGTTTGACGTAATAAAATCACATGCAACAAGACAAGCAAACGGTAATCACAAACACGTGATCAATAGATAAATGCGTAGCAAAGGCAAAGTCTCAATAAAGCACAAAAATATTTTTCTTCCAAAATGTCTATAAAAAGTGCGCAGATGTCTTCTTAGAAGAGGCGAAGCAAATTGCGATTTCATTTCGAAATGCGTTCCAAAAGTTTCGACGGTGTTGATTACATCGGCGAAGGTGATGGGTGGACTCAAACGCATAACACTATGTTTACCTGGACTTACCTGGATCAGCCTAACCTAATTTTGTGCTTAATTCAAAGTCGTGCTTAGACAACTACAACCGCGCAAGTAACAGTTCCTTCTAATTAAGGAATATTCCAGTTGATTTCACTGAAAGCTTGAGAAAGAAAAACAATTGAGGAAGTCATTAAATTGGCAAGAAGATGAATGTCGGAGAGACAAATATGAAATGGCGAAAGTATGCTTCCCTTTGTCTCGCTGACTGGGAAAATGGGGTGCTCAAAATGTCATGAATATTTATGAGGGCATTTGAGCATTGTGATGACAAAACTGATCGATTCCGCAAACCGCGAAAATTTTGACAATATTACTCCTTGCGTATGTGAAGATTTATGCGTCATATTATCGGAAATTTCTCCAGAAATAAAAACGTATAAGAAACGTCATTCATGATGTTATTTTTAACCAGTACTCATTTATTCTAGTTATTCCAGTTCGAATTTTTCGACGATTTTGATCGACCAATCACAGGTTGAGCACCAGCTGAATGGGTTTTTTTGTATATGATTAATATTCTATTTCCAGCAGCTACGCCTCCTGTTTGATCATCGGTTTTAAAACGACCCCGCCCATCAATATAAAATGCAATATAAAAAGCCCGCCCAAATGATGTTTATTCATTGATTACAAAATCACGCCATGCTGTGCTAATTGCTGATGTTAATCTTGATGCAGCCCTTTCGCTATTATTGAGTTGGAACACAAAGGTGGACAATCATTGAGAACATGAATTGTGCATGAGTGCATTGCATACTGTAATTTAATACGCCTCCTCTTTCTACCTAGACTACCCACACAGTGGAAAATTGGATAGGGAAGTCCTAGAAAATCCTATTAACCAATTAAGCATGTTTTCCAAGAGATGGTGTTGAAGAATTAATCTAATTATAGTTATTTTGATGCCAACTTCGTCTCCCCACGAAATTCCCTTACGGCCTTTAAATGGTTAGAAGAGAAACAAGAAGAGATAAACAAATAAAAAATGAGGTTGAAAACATCTCCAAGTGAGAGCGGAAAACATCCCCAAATGGAGAGACTTCTCAAGAAAGTGATTCCAAATCATTCACCACCAAGATGGCATGGTAATGATGACGGAGTAGATGAACATCTGTCGAGCATCACCATGAGATTGCACTGCGTAGTAGAAGGAAGGAAGATCGCAAATGCAACGATTACTAATGAACTAATGACCGACGTGATGTTAACTGTATGTCAAGTTTCATCATCCTTCTGATAACAACATCGTCATCATAATCGCTATCTGCTATCGTAAGCAATGGCAAGCCCTTTCATAGAATTGTGATCCAGAAGTGGCTGAACAGAAATAAACTATAAGAACGTAAATAATTACTTTAAACGCAGTTACATCGTTCTGACCTCCAACACTCATCGTCCTGTAAAACTTAAACATAAATATTAACTGTAAATAATAAACAAAACAATACTAAGACGTACATATAAAATTATTATTTCCTAAATTGGTTGTAGGTTTCTGAGATCCTACAATAACCGCCATGCTGATTATAGACTATTTAATCAATATTTTGAAAATATTACTTTTTATGCAATTAAAAAGATTATGTGTCATATTATCAGAAAGTTCCTCAGAACAAAAAAAAACATGAGTTATGTTGTTTTTGCCAGTACTCAATTGTTTTAACAATTATTGTTATATTATTATTATTATCACTTGTTATTATTGTTTAATCTTGGGTTGTAACATTTATAATACTAGGTTATGCGACTTAACGAGTTGTTTACGGAATCAAGAACTGTGACAAGAAAAACAAGTTTATCTGGAATGGTGAACGTTTATTTAATTTTTTTGTTCTTCTGAATCTTGCAAACAACACCAGCTTCAAACCAATGATTCATAAAAATAATTCACTTTTGCGAAGACCTTAAGACTTAAAACTGTGTTCAGATAAAAATACAAATAATAAACATAAAAAATAATTAAATAACAGAGCATACACCTCACTAATGATATTCCGCAGGGTGTCGTAAACAGGAGGCTTTGTCTAACGGAGTTGATTAATATTCATGAGCAACCTAATTTCTAACGAATGAGCATCGCGTATGGCACGATTTGACCTGATAAAAACAACAGCTGATCGACAAAACAGCTGATCGGCATAGCAGGGCGCGTGCAGCACTGATGGTATCCCGAAGCGACCAATAGCGGAGGCTTTCTTGTTTATCAACATTGCTTGTCATTCATATATCATCATAATTTATTTAAGTGAATAATTTGTAAAACGTCTACTGGAAGTTTCCTATAAAAACAAGCCACAAGCGCACACCTATTATCTAAGTCGAGTGTCATGCACTTTGGTTTGCCCACCCTTGGAATGTCACAACAAATCGTTAATAAAATTCGGTTACACTCATTTCTTAATAAACTGATATTCTTTAAGTCACTATCTTTAAGTCTGGCTCCCTATAAATAAATCTGATTGATTAATTAATTAAACGCGTAATTCTTTGTCGACTGGACTGAAACAGGTCTTGAAGAACGTCTACGTGGTATCACGTTGATAAAACTTGGTCAAGCAATTATTATTAAAGTAAGCAGATAGCTCCCAAACATCCACTCTTCTCAGATTGATGCTAATGTGCAACAGTTGCTAACGACAACTCTAATAAAAAAGAAACCACTTACAGTACTACAACAATAGGCACTGACAGCCAATGAAAGGATCTGGTAATGAATGTTGATGTCAGGCCCATTAAAATAACGAGGCCACAAAGTTGAATAAAGAAGACAAAAACAAGAAATATAGAAAAATATATAAGGAAATGAACAGATGATGTAAGAATTATGTGAAATGTTAGTCTTCCCAAAAGGTAAATTACTTTAATAGAGTATTAGAGATCAAAGAGATCTTGCAGAATTTCAAAGAAGTCATCTGGTCTTTCAGTGTTATCAATTTTATATTTCGTTGTTGAGAAAGAAATAGATGTACATTAACTGAAAATGTGTTTGTGGTGAAATTCGTAATTTTAAAAATTATTAAAAAGGGATATCAAGTTCAAAGAAATATTTAAAATGTTGATTGGGTTTAAGAATTCATGAATTACTTTACTTGATCTTGTTACATAACTCAAACACCGGCAGGATCATGACTCAGAACTGCTGCAGACCTCAAATATCAAATGCAACGCAATGCAAATAGCATAAACCGAGCATTTGTCAAGTCCTTTGTTAGATGCTGATGATTCAAATGATGCCAGGAAATGTAAAACCAGAGTGAAGACAACAATGAGGCTCAATAATTGCGAGTTAGCGTGCTCCTTTGTCTCAAGACAAAAGGGATTACAATAAATTTCACAAAGTTTTGATTGTTAAACAAATCCCGTGCACAAAGGGATTTTCATGTACTTTCAGGATTTCAAAGAAATTACCACGAACATGTGCAACCAGTCCACGATATTTTTAATGTAAAAAAATGCTAATAATTAAAAAAAATTGTATTATAACTTAACCTGACAATAAAAATATTTTAATCAAAAGTAATTAAATGATTTGTAAACATAAAATGTTAGAGTAAACAATTGAATGAGAATAAGAATGGACAAAAAATTGACCTCAACTGTAAAGGGATATTCATAAAATACAAATTTTAATGTTTTAGGTCAGTAATTATATCCTCAAATTCAAAAAAATAAAGTTGCCTCTACACCATTTTCTGGAATCAATAAGTAAAAATATGTAGGCATGGAACATCGTTGAAGCACAATTGTTTGTAAAAAACAGTTGAGAGTGTTCAATGTAGTTCATAAAGTTATGACTAGTAAAGTGAATTGACTAAGATGCCTTCTCAAAGAGCATTCAACATTCAAAGCATGATTCAGCTAAAGCTAACTCTCGCACTGATTAGAAAGTAGCATCAATTTTAGAATGATAGCATTTATAAAAAACCAACTGGCAACTACTTTAAAAACCAGAATGACTACCATTGCATCATGACTAAATACCTCCTTTATAGCATTATTCCATCAATTTAATACCTAGTCTGAAATGCCTAAATTAAATAACTAAATCCATCAGAAATTGTTAAAAATCTCCTCTTCGTCAGGAAATAACAAATGTCATTTACCTCTAAAGTTTCCAATGTTAATCCCAATCAATAACAAAGTGACAACAATTATCTAGCCTCAGAAAATGTCTTATGGTCAATAATGTAAAAGTTAAAAATCAAAACCCTTATTAAAAACATTATGGAAAACAACTGGAACAGACCTCCGTCAGGTTTCATTTCTGACTTTTCGCCAAACGATACGATTCTAAAACGTCAGTATCTGCAAGTTTATAAAAACGCAACCTATACCACCGGCTACAACAAATAGTCTCTGACTCTCTCATACTGTTGAGAAGCACTGCCGAATCGCAACTGCCGAATCTCTCAACTAAATATGATATCAACCTGGATGCCCACATTCATATGTTTGTTAGAAGAATAACACGGCAATCGTGCCACGTGATCTGAATCTGGTCGTTCATTGGTCGTTTAATTTAGCTACACGTGACTTCAACGAGCCCTTGCCATTGGTCGAGAGATCTTCGTTGGTTTACGCCCAGCGTTTGTCGTTCACAGGTTGGTCTAAAAATAAACATGCAAATTTTATTATAATTAGTCATTTAAACGCCCTCGTTAGTAATCAACACATTGTTCACGATAAGTCGAGTATAAGATTAACAGGTAATTTAATTATTTATTTTTATTAAATATTTTTACATTTGCTTCATGTACATGATGATCATTGTGAGAGTGTAAGAAATACTTAGAGGGTAAACACGTGTGACAGCGGTAATTTAAACAACCTCTTGAACTTTGATTTGTACTGAATTGGAAATTATTTTAAATTCATCTTTGTTTGAACTTATGTGCTGCGCACTGTATGCATCGGGTTGGTTTGGAAATTATCACTAAATGCTTTCGATTTTACTTCGAATCTCATGGAAAACGACTTCATCTGGAAGTAGAGAGATTCAAGGTTGTTGAAATTAGAAGGTGCGGTTATGTTTTCATGGCAAAGCATGTCATAAATATTATCTCAATAGTCAGACTAGCAACTTTCTTTCCGAATGATTTTTCCCATTTTTCTTTTTTTTTGTTTAATGCCTGCTAAAGAAATAACTTATTATTATCTGTCTATAATAGGTTCTTTGGAATTCACAAGTCACATCTGTGCCATAATTTACAATTTGTAAAGCCACAGCATCATTTTGAAGGCAGAAACGTTACTGTTCCAATGATGTTTTAATTGCAAATTTAATGAAATTAATAATAAGTGTTACTTTCGTAAATAGACAAATACTGTTATCTATAGGACTTCTTAAAAGCAGACTGTTTTCATTAATTGTTGATCTTTGACCTTGTCGATATCATTGTTGAGAATAAAACTCAGTTAATCTCATTTTGCTGTTGTTTTAGATCTAAGAGCTTTTGACCGGAATTTGTACGATAAGCAGACTCTTTTTATAGTAGGTAAATTCTCATCAAGAGATTATGTTTATTATTTGCTTTGATGAATTGATGAATTGTCCATATTAAAGGTTTTTTTTTCAGATCATTGCATCAAAGAAAAATGTCTGAAGATCTCTGCCTCATCTATAATGCCAAGATCTATTCCTCAGGCCATTCCTTCAATTCTTGGATGGTATTCAACAAGTCATCTGGAATGATTGAATCTGTTGGAGTGGAAAATGCCCCTCTTTCAAGTTTTTCAAATGGAAATAAATTGGATTATAATGTAGGTGGTTTTTCAGTTAATTTTGCATGAGTTTTTGTTTTGGAATATTATTTTTGGGCCTAGCTGAGAATTAGTATAATTTGACAAGCCAGCTTTTAGTGCAAACAGAGCAAGGCTTTGGTGATACTATTATCTTTCTATATTCATTACATATAGTTAGATATAATATTTATCAATTGCTTGTAATTAATAACGCAATTAAATAAATAATTAAATATGACATATTATTGGCAAGATCATAATTTTCATACTTAGGGTCGACTTATCCTCCCTGGCCTCCATGATAGCCATCTCCACATAGAAAGGTATGGGAGCAAGCTGAAAGAAGTTGATCTGAAAGGATGCTCCTCATTTGAAAGTTTCCAGAAGGCCATCTTGGATTACAGGAAGAACAACCCCGATAAGAAATGGATCGTTGGTAGTGGATGGGAGCAGGATCTTCTGGGAAGATTTCCAAGCTCTGAGGACATTGACGAGGTTTGTCCGGACGTGCCTGTCCTTTTGCTTAGGACCTGCTACCACGTCGGAGTGGTTAATCAAAAGGCACTTGATATTGCAGGTGTTTATTTTTGCTCAATAAAATTAAAATTTACATTAAACATTATAAGGGTAATTTTTTGTAAATTTATATTTCTTGCAGAACATTATGGCATTATTATTAATGGTTATCAACTATTACATTGGTTATACAGTGATTACTATTTATGCTCAAATCTTCAGGATTCAATGAAACAACAGAAGTAGCTGGGTCTGAACTTGTAAGGTACCCTTCTGACCACCCTACAAAGCCAAACAAGCCCACAGGGCTGCTCAAGGAGATCCCCCTTATATTGGAACTTTACCAACACGTAACCCCTCAGTCTTTCGAGGAAAGACTTCAAAACCTCAAGGAGGCTCTTAATGATCTCCTCAAAAATGGCATAACCAGTGCTCATCCATGTGAGAAAGACACCTGGTCTGAGTTCTGCCATCTGGCCGAGAATGATCAGCTACCTCTCAGAATATTTTATTCTGGCTTTGCAACCTCGATTGGCCAAAAAGGTGCCTTTCCGGAAAGTTCTGACGATCGCCGAGAACCTATGCTGTTTTCCAGTCGAGTTAAGTTCATCGTTGATGGAGCCCTGGGACCTTTGACGGCTGCCATTAGTTTGCCATACAAATGCCATCCTCAGACCTGTCCTCAGGAAAGTGGACACGGTATTCTTATTTACAATCACGTGAGTAACAGACTAAATAAAGCTAAAAACAGATTAATTTAATAGTAAAATGAAAATATTTGACTTAACTGTACGTATCTAAATTATTAATAATACTTATCATTATTAATATTATTTATTACTATTATTATTGTTGTTGTTATTAGCATCCTTTGAAATCTATTTTGATTGCTTTTTTATAACATTTTTCTGACACCCATCTCGAGCTTTTGTGTATTCAAATCTCAGAGTGACTTACAAAAGAAAGTCAAAGAGGCAGTAAGCGACGGATACCGCATAGAGGCGCACGTCATCGGTGACAGGGCAGCAGAACTTGTTCTTGATGTCCTTGAAGACATTGACCTTGATCCTTCCACAAGACCTATTTTTGTCCATTGTCAGGTACTTTTCTTTAGCTTGTTTGATATTGTTATCTTTTTAGAGATCTGACAAGTATAGAGAGCCATTGTTATTGTTATGCTATTGCTTTTTGACAGTGTATACATAATTATTAAATAATTGGGTATTTTACTTTTATTAAGCTAAATAATTATGCATTTATTATTAAATAATTATGTAATTCTAATAAAAAGTATCCTAGCATACGTTTCACTTTAAAAGTCTTAGATCTAATGATACTTCAAAATATTATTGAATTTATTTATTAAAATAGAATCATGATTAAGAACAATCAAATTTTCTGTTTTAATTATTAAATAATATCATAACCAATTATTTCCAACTGATTCCCTCAGATCTTGAGGGATGAACTGATCGAGAGGATGAAGAAAAGAGGTGTGATCGCCAACATACAGCCACAGTTTGTTAACACGGACGCACGATGGATCACAGACAACTTACCTGCCTCTCTCATGTCCTTTGCTTATCCTTGGAAAACACTGATTGATCGAGGTGAACAGTTTTTTCTTAATGAGGTTAAAAGTGAACATACCTTGTCGATATTTATTTTGAAATAATAGTTGTATTGTTGTGTTAATATCCATACTAATTTTGAAAATTGTTATGCATTGTTTTCATTGTAAATATTGAAACTAATTTTATGGAGCAACAAAAAATAATTCTTAAATTTATAAGTGAATCAATAAATGTGTCTCTATTTTAAAATGGAAATTCACATTAAAAATAGTACAAATCATCTAATTATAAGTTAAATCATCTAAAATTGAATGATAATTGAATAGCTCAAACAATGAATGACTAATACTAAGTAAGCTAATTAGCTTGATTTAATATTATATTCAGTTGTAGCTAATTAATAATTAATTAATTATTTTTCTAACAAAACATAACCAATTTAAGGAATTCCTTGTGCTGGGGGATCAGATGCTCCTGTTGAATCTCCTTTGGCTCTGACTGGAATCTTTGATGCTGTCTTCAGACTTTCTGAATCAAGAGATGTCAATGCATCCCCTACATTTAGGTTGTTTTAACTATCGATGATTAAATGATGGCATTTTCTATTTCTATTATATTTAAATAAATTTCAAATAAATTATTATTTAATAATCAAGCGTTTAATAAAATGTAAAAACAAAATGTTCATTTGTATTTATATTTTATAATCATGTTTTTTAAAGTGAATTTAGCTAATAGTTGTCTAATCCTAATCCTAAAGTAACTACAATTTTTATTTATTCTCTGTAGTTCAATAAAATGAAACAGATGGAAGTTTTAGTCATTTAACATTAGCCAATTCCAAACTTTTAACTAATAATCTGCATATTTAATAACAATCATTATCTCAATTGCATTTACTTTAGTTAATTAAATAATCCTACAGACCAGAAGAAAGGATTAGCATTGAAGAAGCAGTTGACATTTACACAAAAGGTGGTGCCTATACAGCCATGCGGGAGAATGACCTGGGCGAGCTTAAGCCAGGATATTTGGCTGACTTCACCGTCATCGACAGAGACATTTTCATTGATCCTAAAGAAACCTTGCATGCCAAAGTGTTGGAAACATGGGTCAATGGCATTAGGAGATGGATTCTTTCTTGAATATGAGTAATTCTCCTCATTAATCATGATTTTACCAATTTTATTAATGGTGGTAGAAAGTAGTGTCACTTATGATCATTTTATGGTTTGATCTATCTTCAATTTCTTCATCTATACTTTGAAAAATCTTGTTATATT
The DNA here is from genome assembly GCA_021613335.1 of Whitmania pigra. Taxonomy (NCBI): domain Eukaryota; kingdom Metazoa; phylum Annelida; class Clitellata; order Hirudinida; family Haemopidae; genus Whitmania; species Whitmania pigra. The sequence goes on from JAJTWR010000136.1 coordinate 473,084, forward strand.
AAAGATATTATTTTCCCAAGTTGTTAGTTAGACCACATTAGCACAATTATGCGAGAACATATTTACATTATGGTCAGCAACCTATTAATTGGATAATAATTTAATTTTAGCCTCACTTTGCAATTCTTATCAATCATTTACAAATAGCAATGAGGTAAAGAATTAAACATTTAAACCAAAGTTTTGTTAGTCTTCTCAATGTGGTTTCATAATTTAGTGTGGGTTATAGATAGACTTTCTATCCTCTGCGAAGAATTTTTTGCAGTCACGCTAGAAAGGTTGCTACAATTAACCTTAATACAACTGATAATCGCTGAAGCCATATAAAGATCATAGAATTAATTTTCCTAATAACAAGAAAGTATTGGGTTGGAGTCTTTGCCGCATGATTATGTTCGAAATTACAATGTCATTCATAAATTTAAGGTTGTTTTATTATTTGCGGAGGTTTTTACGTTAAATGTCCGCCCGTGTTATCAATCTAAGAGATTCACATTCTTCTGTTTCAGTTATCAACTGATCAAGATGTTAAAAACTCAATCTCTTTGTTCGTCAGAGAGCTTTTCACAAACCACTGACACAGATATCCTACAAAACTGACATAAGCGGACAATTGTGATGGCATAATATTTGAATTTTAAGTGCTGTGATGTAATATGATTAATCAATACAAAATTAATAGTATAATTTAGCATATGCATGCAATCCGATGTGTGCTACGAACATTTTTAACGACAATTTTTAAATCACTTAGAGGTCAGGCTTATTTGTCAATAACTTTTCAGACGAGAGGATATGATCCTCAAAAACTTACAACTTCAAACTTGAAAAATTTCGTCGGTGGCTTAATAATAAGAAAGTAGGCTTTAAAATAAATAAAATGTTTTACAACATCAATTTGAATAACCAAATCAGCACAAAAATTGATAAATAAATTAACAAATTTGCCCTCAATGACCTAGCTACGAGCTGACATAATATGTTTGTTTACAAGATCGTATGGAAATTGCTTTGTTCGAAATGTAACAATAAATCCTTTTATATCTTAGGAAAGTCGTGAAAGTGTTTAGTAAAATGAAATATTTATTTAGGAAATAAGTCTTTAATATCATGTGATTGTACTCATGCGAGCTCCCCCCTCATATCTGTCAAACTCGTGTTGAGTATTTAAAAGCTACTGGAGACTGCTCACGATGCCGCCCTCGAACAATATCCTCGGGCAGGATATAAGGGATTTAAGTACTAGATTAAACAAGGAACAGCCAGTGTTGCCTTTCTACGATAAGAAAACAGAACTCATAGTTTCATTATTTATGGGTTTTCTCGCGGTCGTGGTTGTCTTTGTTTATTCTTTTTCGAGATCGTTGCAGAATCCTACTCAGGTTAAAATTCCATGGGATTGGAGCAGGTGAGCATGATTTTACGAATTTGAAACCAAGACTATGTTAGACAAATGTTTTCTTGTTTCTAAGCTTTGACTCAGATGTGAGGTGGGAGTTTGACCATGGCATTGAGCACATTCAAACCACAAGACCTCTAAACATTGCCCACAGGGGGCATTCTGGTGCTATGCCAGAAGAGACCCTAGAAGCTTATCAGATGGCAGTGTCGGCTGGAGCTGACATAATAGAGTGCGATGCATGCCTGACAAAAGATCTCCAGGTGGTTTGTGTTCACGAAAGTTGGATCAACAAGACCACCGACGTAGCAGATCGTTTCTCTGCCGAAAGATCTGCCGAATACTACGTGCCCGATAGATATGGTGGGGGCACGATGGTGCATGATTATTTCACTGTTGACTTTACATTGGATGAATTAAAGAAGCTCACCAAAGTGGAACCAAGACCATATAGAGATCAGACTAACAACCGATTGTATACAATTGCTACCTTAGAAGAAATGATTAAGGTTATTTTACTTTAATTTTTTTAAAAGAAAATTTATTACTTTCCCAAAGAGTTATTTGTTTAACATTTACATAGTGGCATTTATTTTAACACACAAATGATGCAATATCATAAATTGACTACAAGGATGTCTATCTATAGGTCTAAATCAAATCTATATATAGATTGCGAAGTCTGCAAACCGTCCTGTTGGAATTCATGTGGAGATCAAGGATCCGGTATTTGTGAACAATGCCTCCGAGAGTTTGAAGGGGTCTGGCAAAAAATTTGAAGATGTTGTTGTTGAAGTTCTTCAAAAAAATGGCTACAATAAGAAGAGCAGTCCATGTTTCATTCAGAGCTTTGATGAAAACAGCTTGAAATATGTCTCCTCTTTAACTCCTCTTCCCCTCATACTGTTGATCGGATATCCTGGAGATGTCAGTGAAGAACATTTGGAGAGGTTTGCAATCTTTTCTGCCATAAACCACTTGAGTCAAATTAAACAACTTGGAGATGTAAGTTGAGCGCATTCCTACCCAGAGTATCCGATACACTTGTGTTTTTATTTTAACGAGAAGGCCGAGTGAATCATAAAAAAAATTTCATTTCAGCCTTTGCATGTGTGCAAACGTGCTGAGCGGCTATTTAGTTCGTATCCATGTTTGCAAACTGCTAGCCTTAAAAAATTATGAATGTAAGATTGTGCACGTTGAGTATGCATGGTAGATTAAAATAAGTAGATAACATGTTAACAAACTTTACAATATATCAAACATTGCAGAGTTGCAGAATTTGCATATGGCATTGGCCCGGACAAGAGACACTTAGCCTTGATCAACCAGACAACAAGAACCATCGTGTCTCATAGTAATCTCGTCAAAGTCTCCCATGGACTCGGCCTTAAGCTGCACATATACACCTTCCGTAACGAGCACGAATTCCTCGCTTGGAACTACAGACAGGATCCGTACAACGAGTATGCAGATTTCTTCAGGCTGGGCATCGACGGATATTTCACAGACTTCCCTGACACCCTGCAAAACTTCTTGGACGTGATTTATGCCAAAAAAAATTCTTCATCGTCCAGCCCAAGTCTCCTTTCTTCCCATGGATTGATTTATTTATCACTTTTGCTGTTTCTACTTCTGTTAGGATAGTTCTCAAGCCAATATTTCAGTAAACCTTTCTGTCTTAATTTATTCCATATTTCATTCAATTATTACTTTATTATGATATTTATATCTCTTGTTTTTTTTAATAATTTCAATTCCAGCAGACAATAATGAATGAGATTTATTGTGACAATCACAAGAAACATTTATCTGACCAAAATAAACAGAAAAACAGAGTAATTGTGGTTACAAAAATTTCAGCTGAAGCAAAACATGGGCAAATAGAAAATGGGAAACAATCTTCTGATGTGGCGTGCAAGTTAGCTCAGAGGGTAGCGTGCCTGCGAACGACAGTAAAAGCAACGGTCATTGCATGTCGTATTCGAAACCCAACTTGGTTGGTCCGCCACAAATCGCCTCTTGGATGTTATACAGACGGTCGAGCGCCTGACGCTTACACTTATGGCGCTATACTAATAAACTTATTATTATTGACATTCATGATGTAATCTAAGAAAAATCTACAGTCCCTGTTTGAAACAAACTTGGTCATTGTCAGAATTAAAAATCAACGAGTTTGAGAAACAAGTCCTAACAACCCTGAAGAATCTTCTAGAAAGAACAACCAGTTTTAATTAGCTTAATTAATTAGTTTTTAATTAGTTCACAGTCAAGTTAATTATTTTTAAGTGGGCATAAGGTTCAGAGAAGACATCGTATCGTGCTACACTTGTCATCACCAGAAGCAATGAAGCAATTCTATAGAATTGAATTCTACAAATTCTTAAAAACCTCTGATGCTGTACAAGTGGCACCTTAAAAATTAGCTATTGCTATTTTGTCAGGCTCTCTTCTTGGACTCCGCCCGTGTAGAGTTTATCTGGCTTGCATCCGTGTATTTTCTTGGTGTGCCTCGTCAGGTTTGTCCTGAAAGTGAAGGCCATTCCACAGACAAGGCAGATGTGCCGATAGCGAGAATTCTTCTTCCACAGGCTGTTAATTATCTGAATATTGGGCATTTTCTTTGGAAATGGACTGTATCCTTTTCTGCATTCTTGGGGAGATGGTTTTTGTGTTAATGTGATGCTGGTTCCATCTTCCATTCTATCACTTGACTGGTCAATATGAGATTTGAGCTTTGAAAGTAAGCTGTTGTAATGGTTCATGTTGGTCATGGTTTTACCAGGCAGCAAAGCTGTTGATAAATTTTAAAACAAAGGTGTCTGTTATAGATAAGGTTAGAAAATACATATATGCAAATGAATATAGATATTTACAAGATATGAATGCAAGCAAAGTACACTCTAATGAAGAATGTTTTTATTCATGAACTACAAATGAGTTGGACTTGACTGTGCTGAGAAGTACATGGATGTGTGGTATAATTTCAGAAAACTTACTATTGTCATGAATAGTATCATCCTCTAAAGATTCAAGGCAAAGTTTTCCTGATTCAAAGTTTTCAGGAATATCATCATCTACAACAACACTTGTTTTGTCATCATCCCAGCTTCCATCCTCTACATCTGAATGCTTGCAGGCACAGCACCTTATTCGGTCTGGACTCCTATATTTACTAGGCACATTAATGTCTTTTTTTGTGACTTCGACGTTTCCCTCACCCTGGTATTTAGTGGCTGATCGTGGTATTCTTTCAACTAACTCTGGTATTTTGCCCAATATTGAGACTTTGCCTACATCTTGAGGCTGAACTCTTTCTGTTAAGGCAATATCTTTGGAAGCATTAAAAAGTCTTTCATCAGATGAAAATGTTTGTTCTCCAGAAATTTCGGTATTTGTTAGAGTCACAACTCGAATATCTCTGTCTTCTTTGTCTTTTAATTCTGCCATTTGTGATTTTTCTTTTGAGAACCTCACGCACGAATCAGAAGTCTTGCAATATGAAGGCAATGCGTCAAAATGTATATTATTTGCGCCAGTTTCACATTCTCCTGAAGTAATCGTATCGTCAAAGTTTAAAGTGCACATTTCTTCACTATTACTTTTTAAGACTATTTTCCCATGAATTGTAATTCTGGCTTTACTGCAGTCAAAAATATTCTTGCAAAGGCCAATGAAACTGAATTCCAGAGCACATTTCAGCTTCCTGAAACTCATCAGATCGCAATCGCCCGCCATCGCCTAACGGGTCGGCTATCGGATTACACAATTATTTTGGCAACCTTTAAACCTTACGATTTTAAATAATTAAAAGCGTCAACTATTTTTTAATCGTATTGTTAACGTAAGACATTAACATTGCTTCTAACAGTTTCTTTATTTCTTAAAAAAATCACCATTGTCAAGGTTATAGCTAAGCTCACTTTTATTAAAAAAACAGGAACCCTTGCAGATGTTAGTTTCGCGTCGAGATTTTCGTTTGTCTGCCCGATCCTTGAATATAAAGAGATGTCTTTACTTAGAAAAGATTGGGCATTTAATTTTTTAGCATGCTAAAATGTTTAAGAAAAACGAACGCGAGACATCTCATTCGTCCGATTCTCCGAGGCACCCACAAGTGTCATTTTCGTCAATCACCGATTCTCCATCATGCAGTTTCAGCAACACGTACGATGTGGAGTTATTTTACCGAGATAAAGGTTCAGAAAGTGACCACATCACTTGTTCTAATGACAGACAATATGTGCCAAAAAATTTTGAAAGAAATCCACTTGCAGAATTTTCTAAAGAAACCATAAATGTAACATACACCCATGAAATAAAAATGTCGTGTGACCAAGTCAAATCATACAATTTTGACAATAAGAATGAAACTGTGGCTACAAAGTCTGGTAAAAATGGGACAAATAGCATTGCTCCAACCTCTGGTCATCACAATTTATCATCATCTTCATTCAAGACATTCCTCAAATCTATATCCCCTAGTGGAAAGAGAAAACATGAACTCAAGAAGGAAGTTGCAGCAAAATCACCTAGAAAAGTAAGTGAAAGGAGGCTCAATCAATCGGAGTCAGATGAAGAGAAACTCAAGAATAAAGACAAGAAAGCTACCATAAAGAAAGAGTTTTCGTTCAAGTCATTTTCAAAATGACCCTGCCAGCATGCATGTCATATTTTATGGTCCATGTTGGGTTTGGCAGAATCAAAGTTAACTTGTGTGCTTAAATTCTACGTTTTATTTCCTGATGGTGATCATCATCTCTTTTTTGTGCTGTGTTCGTTCTTTCTTGAGTTGCTCACTTTCAATTTCTACAAAGTTTCGCAGCAGCATTTTGATGTTTTATGGCTTTTGACATTCCTTGTGTGTTCATATCAGACATCAATCTGAAATTTCAATCAGTTCCCATCTGCTTTGTACATCTTTTAAATCAGCTGTTGTTATCTGCTATTTTGTACAATCGGGATTTGCAGAATGCACGCTCAGACCATTAGCATAGCCGATTTTGAATAATGACGAGATTAGGTGCATTTGTCAAATTGTTACGTCTTAGAGATTTTAGGCATTATGTGATGTTTGTTAATATTCCAGGGGCTTTGTTTATGTGATCTGTAAAGATTGACCACCTTTTAATAGCTGGGTTACTAGAGTTGCATGATCTTGTTGTGCCTTTTCTAACCAAAAATTGTTAAAAATTGCATCAGCTTTTGTTATTATCAGGTGTGCTTTTCACAAGAAAATGGGACCCAGCAGAATTTATTGAATTTTGATTGGTAATAACTTTTCACTAATTGGCTGTTTATGTCATGTATTTTTATTGGGTCAAAACTTTAAATTCTATTGCTTTCTGCCATTCTGAAAGTTTCCGATTAACTTTGTGATTATAGTCATAAATAAAAGCATCTACAAATCTTTATATTAATTCCAACCTGAGAGGACCTGAGTTTGGATTTTCAAATAAGTTTTTGAATGGTATGTCTCATTCCAGTTCTTCAAACAAAAAACTAACCTTCCCATTTCTCCAGACTTGAGCAATTATCTTTTAGCAGCTGTAGCTTATCGGGGTCGCGCCATAAATTCGCTTGATTGACAGACTTTGTCTCTGACAGGCAATCTCTGTGTCGTTAAACTTCGAAATGTGTCTTATATACCCATGAGATAAGTTAACATTTCCTAGCCTGCCTTAGGATGTAGATGCTCTAAACTTTAATCAATGAGAGCTGACTCCTAGAAGTTAAGATTTTTTAACGGTCGGATTCCTAAAGCATTTTCATAATCTATAAAGTTAATAATTATCTCTTTAACTTGTTTGACAGCAGAACACATGACTCGAAAAGGTTAGCTTTATAATATGTGTAATATATCTTAATGTTACTTATAAAATATTAGAATTTAATTGAATTTGACTTGGTGTGTTTGAAACAACGTAACATTTATTGACATGTTTTTTGCACTAAGTTGTATTGCGTTAAAATTGAATATATAAATTTATCTATTCAAAATTACTTACTGATTATAATTATAATACAGAATTAATTTTATTTAATTATTTTTTTAATGCAAAGCAAATATTAAAAGTTAACTGTACGTTTCGAAAGCTTGACCTCTATTATAATCTTTCGTTTGGTATCGTCTTCTCTTAGCGATGGCTCTGCGAAGTGTTTTTAACATTAAAAATGTTGTTTCTTTGGTGAAAAATGCATCGATTAGACCAATAGGTAGTTAATTTGAAGTGGAAACATTCGCTTTGATGAACAAAGGGACTTTTTCGAATGTTCGATATCGAATTTGGCTACTTTTCAAATTAATGACGTTTAACTTTTAAATTGCAGCCACCTCGGCAGTAAGGGCTTCCCATGCGCAAAAGGAATCTGATGAGGAGTTTGATAGGCGCTATGAGAGTTTATTCAACGATCCCAACATTGACGAATGGACTATTCGTAAAAGGATGAACGATTTGCAGGGATACGATTTGGTCCCCGAACCCAAAATTATCATTGCCGCTATGAAGGCTTGCCGTAGGCTGAACGACTATGCCTTGGCTGTTAGATATCTTGAAGCTGTCAAGGTGCGTTTAAACTAAATTTCAATGTCCAAAATGTCATAAAATACTAGCAACTTCTGTTTTCTATGAATTTGGTGGATAATGCATTTATGACTTAAAAGCACTTTCATCATTTTTAATTTTTTTTTTATGGTTTTAGGAGAAGTGTGGTCCACAAGTTGGTAAAATCTGGCCATACATCGTGTCTGAGATTAAACCAACCTTGAAGGAGCTGGGCATCTTGACTCCTGAGGAAATGGGCTATGATAAACCTGAATTGGCCTGCAAGGATGTTTTTGAAATGTAAACAGGAATTTTCAGACATGCCAGAGCCTTAGATGTTGTTATCAAAATTCTTAATCGATCTCTGCCTTATGATTTTTTAAGCTAGTTCAATTCCTCTCAATAGGCTTTGATCTTCTAACTTGCAGCATTTAGACTCATGGTGCTTGCTTGAATTTTGGTGTTGACAAGTTGCTTGGAGTACATTTCCAAAATATGTCTGGCAAGAAAAAGACTGACTCCATTTTATTTAATTTTTTGCTTAAAATTATTTAAATATTTGGGTGGGAGTCACTTTGGAGAGTTGGATGGATAAACCAATTTTGTAGATAATTTCAATCTTGTTATTGAATACTTATGGATTATAGACGAGCATGACTCTGGTGTTTAGATCAGACTTGGGGCGAGGGAAGGTTGATAAGGTCAATGAATTTTCATTTGCACATCTATGGGTAGGAATAATCATTTTGCTAGCAAAAAAATTGTATAGTGAAAAAGGTCTGTGTCAGGTATAAGTAATATCAAGTTTAACTAAAGAATTTGTTTGCTGGTGGGGGTTCTGGTGGAATGTCAAACTTGTATTATAGTTAATTACTTTTTATTGAGAAATCTAACCTTAAGACAAATTAGAAGTATTTAGGTGGATATTGATTAAATATAAACAAAAGCTTGATAGAATTATTGAGATTAAGTTTTTTTTTTAAAATTGTAGTAGAAACAATTGATTAAAATATTTTAAACAATGAAAAGGCTATGATCTATCATCAAATAGCTATTGACCAAAAGGTATTTTGTTTTCGAACTTTGTATTGTGGCGACGATGGAGGAGAACGTGCCGAATTGTAAGATCTTAATTGTCACATGTTTTTAGTCTGACGTAAGTTAATTACAAGTATTCTAATTTTTGGCGTTTGTGTTTTATATTTGTTTTTATCGACAAACGAAGAAACATCGCTGTTGTTAATCAGCTGATTTAGTGCTTCACAAATTAAGCGTAGAAATCGAAATTTAGAATCAAGTGAAACCAAATATTTATGTCGTAAAGTTTTTGATGAAAGCTTTAACTTACGTTTCTAACGTGGTCGCTTTAATTACAAACATTTCTTAAAGCTTGTCCTGGACCCAATGATGATAATGCTGGAAGAACTTCCACATGTCAAGGTTGTCCTAACCAAAAGTTGTGTGCAGCCGGTATTAAAAATCAAGTTGATCCTGGTAGGTTCTAAAGCTTGTATAACTACTATTATATTAAATTATGTTCTTAGCTATCAACAAACTAACTAACGTTTACTGTACTACTGTAAATATATAGCTGCTTCTGCATATAAAATTAGAGACTTGAAATAATTGAACAATTCGTGGTAATTTATTAAAAAGGAAATAAATATTTAATAAATGTGAAAGTGAAATTTATACAAAATGAATTCTAGCAACTCATGAAATAAAGAACAAGTTGAGTGGCATCAGGCACAAGATAGCAGTTATGTCTTGCAAGGGAGGTGTTGGAAAGACAAGTCTGGCAGTCCATTTAGCAAGATCCATTGCCAGGGATCCCTCTGTGAATGTTAGGAATTTAAATGTTTAATTGGAGTTCATCTAAAACATGTAAAAGTTATCTAATTAACTGAGATTTATGTGATTTTGTTGTTAGTACACAGTTAAAAATAAGTTTATTACAATCAGGTTGGTCTCTTGGACACTGATATCACAGGACCTAGCCTTCCTGTCATGATGGATTTACAAGGCCAACAGGTATGTTTAAACCCCAGAATTTATTAGAATTTTGATTTTTTGATTGATTACTGGTTTGTAATTAAATTAAGTTGACGAAATGATGTTGATAAATAAACCAATAATTTAAAAACATTTTGTTTTCAGATTCACCAGAGTTCTTCAGGGTGGATACCAGTTGTGAGTTTGACAAATGATTTAAATTGAAATAAATGAAGCGATCAGTTAACTGGATGTCCGACTTTATAATTCATTGCAATCCCCTTCATTCGCTTAATTAAGCATTCACATTTAATAACGAGATATATCATGCTTATGCATGGCCTCCTTAATTTAGCTCGACTTTATGACTGCCGAAGCAAATATTCTGTTTTTGTCAGTGTTCATTTTAATGATAACATTGACTTATTGTTTTGTCTTAATTGTCTAAAAACTCTGCTCATTTTGTAGTACGTGGATGACAACTTGGCAGTGATGTCAGTTTCCTTTTTGTTGGAATCGCCAGATACGGCAGTCGTTTGGAGGGGTCCAAAGAAGAATGGTATGTTCATTGCTCATTTTGAAATTATTAATTCACTAATTAAGTCTTGAGTTTATCAATTTAACATGAAAACAACTATATTCTCCCTTTAACTTATATATTTTTTTATTTATAATTTTATGTTCATTTGAGAGGGCATGAAGGGAAAAAATAATTTATATAGCACTGCTCTCCATGCTTCCTGGCAGTGCAAATTTAAGGAGATTAATGTCCATCAAACATTGCACCTATGAAGTTTTACCATCATTTATTATTTTAATTTATTATTATTTCCTCACAGAATTGATCAAGAAATTTTTGTTGGACGTGGACTGGGCTGAGACAGAATATCTGATCGTGGACACACCGCCTGGAACTACCGATGAACACTTTGCACTCCAGGAGTACCTTAATAAAACTGTGGAGCTGGACGGGGCAGTTCTTGTCACCACACCACATGTACGTGACCTTTGACCTCATTGCAATTTATTTTTTATCTTTAGCTGGAATATGTTCGAGGCTTGACGTTATAAATGTTAAGCATGCAAACCTTGGTTATTAAACGTTTGTGAATGTTATTTTTGCTGTTGTTACATTAAGGATGCATTTGTTCTAGAATGATTACGTGTTACATGTAATGAAGGTATTATTAGTAAGCAGACATTTAATGTTTTATATAAAATAATTTTTATAAAATAAATTTTTTAATTTGTGTAGAATATTTTATGTCTACTTTATTTGTTTATTATTTATTGACAATTTATTTCATTTCGACTAACAACTGCAGGAGTCTTCTCAAGATGGTCTGAGAAAGATCATAAACTTGTGTGGAAAGTTTAAAATCCCCATCATTGGAGTCATTGAGAATATGGCAGCATTTTGCTGTCCAAAGTGTGAAGTGAGATTACAGTTATAAGTTGTTGACTCATCATAATCTGCCAAGCATAAGTTAATTAATTAAAAATGAAGATTAATGAACGCTTTTACTTGCAAACGTGCTCATGTGATGAAATTCAACTCTATACAGATGTTGTTTTTGTCTGAGTAACAATAAAATATGATTAACTATGATATGATGAATAACCATACTGTTTTAAAACATGGCACTCATTATTCACAAGGAAAATTCTGCATTGCTTGGACCACCTGGAATATCAGAGGAGATTTGTGCTGAACTTTCTGTGGCCTTCTTGGGTTCAATACCACTGGAGGAGTGCATTGGTTGGTGGTGATTAGAATATTTGAGTAGATGGCAGAACATGACATGTTTAGTTATGTGATGTATTTGTTAGTGTAAGAATTTCTTTGAAATGTATTATTACCAATGAATAATGTTAGTACCAATAACAATATTAATAATTTTATTACCCAATTGATAATGTAATAATCTAATTAATGATTCAATTAAATATTCAATGAATTATTAACCCTATTATCACCTTAAATAATAATCTGTAGCTACAGCATGTGAAGAGGGAAAACCCTTCTACGACCTACCCGTCACATCACCTGCAGCTCAGGAGATGGATAGAATCTTTACAAGTACTAATTTCTCACTAATTACACATTATTAAACTAAATACTACTGATATTAATGATTATTATGGTTCTTATTATGACACTTTTTATAAAAAGAGAATATAAATTCCTGAAAATCTCCCATACATTCTTTGTTGTTTTTGAAAAATGTTTGCAGAATTGAAAATGATAAGATCTATTTTTGATCTTGATTAATATTCAAATATTCACTATGTAATTAGGGTGAGATATTTGTAAATATTAATGAGAAATTCAGAGATAATATTTATTCAAAAGACATCAAGGAGAAAGTTTCAAGGATGAAGTCTGGTGAAGAGGATGATGAAGTACCTTCTGCTCGCAACAACTTGAGCAACCAATCGCCTTCTGTAAGCTGAATCTTGTGTTGAATGTTGCATTTCATTGGCATTGCAATTTATTGTTGTTGTTGTTGTTTTTATTATTACCTAGTTTTTAATATTATATTTCATATTGCAATTCATATATACTATTTAATAACCAATTATAATTCCTATTGCTGATGAGGTGTACAAGCTAATAACCACCTTTTTATTTTGATGTTGAATATTTAAATTAATTAATACACATTTGATAAATAATGTAAATATTTCCATGGTATTTCCAAATATTTCCTCATTTAACTTTTGATAAAAACCTTGTTTTGACTTTTATTTTCAAAGAGCACAGAAGACAAGAAAGACTCACCTGCAGAAGATGCATCAATTACAGGTGATTTGTGATTTTTTTTATAAAATTTGTTTTTACCCTGTTATGATGACTTAAATTATTTGTAGAATTCATTGAGATTTGATCAAATGACACTTGAAATTTATGCAAAAGAAATTATATTTAAATTTGTATTTTATGTTAGAACTATCTATTTGTCATTGTTACTGAGTTTGTGATGATTAATTAATTAATCAAGTTATTTATTAATTATTAAATTATTTCTTAGTCTGCTACGAACCAACCTCCATCAAGAACGTTGTCATGGTGATGTCTGGAAAGGGTGGAGTTGGTAAAACAACGTCAAGTGTTCAGGTTGCTCTGGCACTTGCAAGGAACGGCTTCAAGGTTTTTTATTGAAGAACACTGTTGTTATTGTTTTATGTTATTAAGACATTGAGATAATGTATGCCTACAGAGTTGTTAGTTAATTTCAAAAGATATTTGGTAGCTGTTGGGATAATGTATGCCCAGAGATTGTTAGACAAGTAATGAGATATTTGTAAATAAGCATTTTTTATTAGTTGATGTGTTATCCTTATTGGCATTATTTTTAGTTGTATTTGCATGGCTGCTTTATAATTCATGACTTAACCTGCTTTTCATAAATTAAACTAAAGTTTGTTGGCAACTACAGGTCGGTCTTCTGGATGCTGATGTGTGTGGTCCATCAGTGGCTACAGTACTCAAAATAAAAGGCAGGAATGTCTACAATTCTGAACAAGGGTGAGAATCTTGCTGGATGATGGAGCCATCGATTTGTTTAAAATTCAATTTCTTTAAATATTTTTGTAAAATAGATGCAAAATTAATGTAGTCACAAAAAATGGATTGTGATGTCGACTCATTTTTATTGCTTACTAAAACTTAGGTGTTATTAATTCCTCAATGGAACCAGCAGCAAGAGTTACTTAATATTAATTAATTCGTCGTTTTACAACAGATGGCTTCCAGTTTACTGCGGAAGTGAAAAACGATTGGCTGTCATGTCGACCGGATTTTTCATGAACGACAAGAATGATGCTTTCATCTGGAGGGGACCCAAGAAAACTGGTGAGAAGTACCTGAGTCGCTGTGAAGCATAATTTATGATAAGACGTTACTTGTTCCTTATTCATCTGCTGGCCAAATATAGGCAATTCAGAGACAGTGATATTTTGGTAGCTAATCTACCTCAATCCTATAATACCCTACCTATAACCCTAAACCTACCTCAGGACCATGATAATCTTTGTAAAACTGACAAAAGTTGTTGCCCGTGAGGTGGGTTTTGCCAGTCACCTGCTTCTATAAGCACTGCTTAAATCCATTTAATGATGACTCAATATACAAGTTTGTGTTTACATACACACGTAGTATTTTATGCAGTTATTGATTATTTTATACAACATTTGCCATTTCTCTTTGTATTTGTATTCAGCTGATTTTTTAATGCCCCATGTATCTGAATAGTATGTGCAGGTTGAGAGCATTGCACATTACAACTGTTGCCATTAACATTGTATGCAGGAACACAACTCACCCAGCTAACTTGCCTAACCAGGCATTAAATTTACACCTTACATTTTAATCAATTCCCAGGTATGATCAATCAGTTTTTAAAAGATGTTTGCTGGGGTGCCTTGGATTATCTGGTAGTGGACACACCACCAGGCACATCAGATGAGCACCTGGCTTGCCTTAATGCCTTCAAGGAGCATAACGTGATGGGGGCCATACTTGTCACTTCACCACAAGTTTGTTTCCATTGACTTAGAATTAGTATTAGCTAAGTGTTAATACTCACGATCATCAGCTGATGTTAATAAATTTTAACTGGTATTAGTTAGCTTAAACTTTAAGGGCTAGCTTATACAATATAATTATGTGAGGTTCACAATTATTTTTGCTTGAGCATTGTCAATCTCCATTTTTGATGGTATATCAACTATTGCCATCGTAGGGTGTTTCACTTGCGGACGTCAGGAGAGAGGTGACGTACTGTCGTCTCACGGGCACCAAGATCATCGGGGTACTGGAAAACCTGAGTGGATTCAGCTGCCCAAAGTGTTCTGTTGGTTGAATTTCAGTAGATATGTCAAGATATTTCATCTTGCTTGAGTAATGAATGTCTTGATAAAATTTACAATAGCAATGCATTTTGAACCTACCTATGGTTTTATATTTGTTTAAAAGATATTTTGTGAGTAATTTTTGAGCTCTATAATTTTATTTATGGGATTAAAATACTTTAATTTCAGGAAGTCACAAATATCTTTTCAAAGGGAGGGGGTAAAAGATTGGCCGATCACTTCAAGATTCCTTTCTTAGGTAAGCTAACTTTTTCTGCTAAATGCTAATGATTGCATCATTAATGCAATTGTTTAATGTTGCTAAAACACCATTTTAGTGGATAATGCTGTCACTTGATACTTTCCAGGTTGCATCCCCATCTGCAGCAGTACAGACGCACCGATCAAAGAGTTTACTGAACTCGTCGAAAATTACCTAGTGTAGCCAATGGAAATATTTTTCAACCAAATCTTTGCATATTTATTAAGTATAATTCATAGTTGATGGAGATATATGATATAGTTTTGTAACTAACAAGACTTTGTCTCGTTCCTCTGTGATATTAATAAATAATGCTGTTTAAAGTTTCTTAATAAAGTGGTGCCTGATAGCCTAGCGCAGACCTTGGTTTCTGATTGGGGTCGGGTTCGTCGGGTATTTGTCAGAGTTCACCCCACAAAAAAGTGGCGAGTTCATCTTGGCACATGATTTCAAAACGCTTTTATCCGAAATAGACGTAACTAGTGATAAAGCCAATTATTTAATGACTGAGTGGACGGTGCATTAGTCATCATCGCCGTGCAGTGTTTACACAGCTGGTTCATTTTCGAGTTAAGTTCGAATTTCGTTTCATGACATAAATGTCACCTTTTTTCTCAGTATTTTGTAATTAAAACTTTCGAATAATGGCTATGGACAGAGAAAAGCTGAAAGTTGTTTTTAATGAGCTTGGAATTGGGAAAAATGGGTTCATCAGTATTGACGAATTTTCAAAATTGTGTGATTACTTTGGAATGGATATGTCTACCCAAGTTAGGATTTTTGCGTGTTGCACAAGTATTTGAACTTTAATTTTCAACAAGAGTGTGCACTGTAGGAACTCAAGCAACGTTTTCATAGTCTTGACACTAATGCTGATGGAAAGGTTAGCAACAATGAATTCCTGGCTGGGATGTTTAAGAAAGATTCATGGAATGACAACAAAACAAAGACCCCAGAGGAAACTAAACCATCCAAACCTAAGGCATCAGAGGATAAAGTTCCAGAAAAATCTCCCAAAGTTACTCAAGAGCCAAAAAAAGATAACTCAAATAAGAATTCACTTCCGCCCAATCCAGAGGAAGAAAATGCTAATAAGGGCAAGTCACTGATGAATGATTTGTTTGAAAATTTTGTTAACAAGGAGCCACATTATGCAACCAGGAGTGGTGCATCTGATTGGTTGAATTACCTAGACCCAGAAAGAACAGGGTTGGCATTTTAATTGGAGCAGCTGTAAGACTGAAACTCAATAATACAATGCTAATTTTTCAAACAGCTATGTTAGTGGTGCAGAAGTTATTGATTTTTGGGAAAAAATTGGGGTGCCAAACGGAAGAAAGAATCTAGAGGTTGGAATTTAGTATAATAAATTTTTGCTTCTAAATAAGTTAAAAATTAACTTAAAGTATTACATTGAACAGATATCAGCAATATGTTGCTTTCTAATTTATTTTAGTTTTCTCATGAATGTAGATGCTGAAGTTTGACCCAGATGGTCAGATTCAGCCATCTGATTTGTCACATGCCCTGGAAAGAGAACTTCACAAACCAGAAAACAATCCATTGCACCAAGTTGCAGTGGATACCCTCCTCCACTCAACTGACAAATTTTGGTAATTTGTTTTTTAGAATTCAGAAGATTATTTGCAGTAATACCTATAGAATTTTTTTTTATAATAGTAAAACCCTTTTCACTTATTAAGCCATTCATCATTGGTTGTTGTGCTATCATTTCAATTAAATCACTTAAATAAATAATATTTCAATTATAACAGTTGTTGATAATTAAGATTAATCTATTCAAAGTTTATTGTAATAATATAGTAATAATAATTTTGCTTTCATTAATTTAGTAGCTTTTATGCCATTTATTAAATAGATTTATTTTTCAAAAAGGAATGATAACCTAGACCTTGGTGAAGAATATGAGAGGCAGAATGGAGAGATTGAAGAAATGAAGAAGAACATAAAAGAATCTGAGGATGAATTGGCTGCTTTGGCTCAGAAAAAGGATATGGAAATCAAGTGGGCATCTTGCATCCCTTTATTTCATTCATTACACAAATACACATGTTCGAGTTAATAATTGAAATTGATATATCCATAATGATTCTTAATTTGTAAGTTACTTAAATTTTTTTAAGGCTCCTTCAAGAGGCCAATCGGAAACTGAGGGAGGCAACACCAAAGGAAGAACCCACTCCTTCTGATCCTCAAAAGGAAGATAAATTGAAAAAAATTCAAGATGAATTGGAAAAACAACTGGAGAAATCTGCAGAGGAATGTAAGAAATTGAAGCAGAGAAACCTTTCTTTAGAGAGTGTGAGCATTAGCATCAATTCTACATTTTTCATAAAGAAAACATTTAAAAAAATAAATGAATGAATGAATAATGATGGTAGACTTTTTTATTATTACTTGGACATTGCCATTTGGTCATTATGTTTATAGATATTGTTTAAATTATGTAATTGATCTAATTCATTATTAATGAATCATTAATGGATTATTAATTTAAATTCCAGGAGATTGAAAAATTAAAGAAAGATCTGGAAATGATGGATGATGCTTCTGCTCTCCTCAGTAAAGAGAATGAACAGCTCAGAGAAGATCTCAAAGTTTGTTGAGATATAAATATGTGAGCTTAAACATAATATTTAGCAATTGTAATGAATCACAAGGATTTATTCTTAATGCAAGTGGTATGGTAATTTGGGGCAACGTTTGATTTCCTTCTTTCTTCATTCTTTTTTCTCATTTACAAACAGAATCTTGATTTTATTCTCCTAAATTAGCTCTGGACTGTTGAGAGGAGGGAAAGTGTCATTACCAGATTAACATAACAGTAATGTTAATAATAATAAGGGCTCTTGGCTGCAGTGCCTAGGTTCATGAGGTTTGTCAAGATAGAACTTGCCAATGGATAATTGGCTGTGGCCTGTGTCTATGGCTGCCAGTCTGTAACTGGCATGCTCCATCTAGTAATGGATGTTAAGGTAAAAGCAGCACTGATATTTGTTTTTTTCAGAATTCAAGTTCTCCAAAGCTACAAGATGTGCCTTCTTCACAATCACTTGATATTGGTATGAAGATAATTTATTTAGTTTTCAATAAAATCTTCTTTTTGCCTGGTTTTCCCCTGCATAGTTTTATACCATATAAGATATATCTAGTTTTCAAATAAAATCTTTAGTTTATTAGTTGAGATGTAATTCCAATAAAAATAAATGAAAAAAAACTAAATTTCTAAGTTCTAGACCAGGTCAATATTTTTTTGAGCAGATGACGGCATGAGCCCTGATGAGGTTCGAGAAAAGGTTAAAGGCGAGTTGGATCGGATTCAGAGGTTGGCATCGATGGAGAGGAAGGAAACCGAGGGGACCTTCTTGATGGAAATATCTGAACTGGAAAGGAAACATGCGGAGCAGTTGGATCAGATGAAGAAAGACCATGATAAGGAGAAGGTGTTTTGGTTGTAATTTCGTTGCATTTAAACATGTTTGAAATTTATAAATTGCTTTATATTTAGTATGATTATATATATAATATATAAAATGTTGTGCATGATATAAATCTTTATAAAAAGTATTAACTAGAATTAGACTGATTGTCTCAATCTCAATTTTGGTTGTATTTTCTTATTCAATAGGCAGACATGATCTCTAAGCACAAGAGAGATCTTGAGGATGCCTTGGCTAAAAAGGAGAAGGAACTGATGACAGATTATGCCTTGGATAAGATGAACTCATCACCACCTGACCCCACTGCACAGCTGGAAGAAAATATTTCTGAACTGGAAAAAGAAATCAAGTTTAGAAAAATGAATCTAATTAGTTGTCATGGTTTTAAAAGTTTAATTGCTTATGAAATAATGTTTCAGAAAGTTTTCTTTGTTTTGCTACTAGTATTGTTCTCAGCTCAGCATCATAATTAGAAAGTCACCATGTTTCCCCAAAAATAAGACAGTGCCTTACATTAATTTTTGCCCCAAAAGGCTTGCTAGGGCTCATTTTCGGGGAGTTTCATTATCAACAATCCACCAGAACTTTTTATGTTAAACAAATTATTAAGCATTTATTAATTGAAGTAATATCTTAAAAGAATGATAAAAAAAACCCTTCAATAGAATAAATTTTTTTTTAATTTATTCAAATACAGTCATATCAACTTCTTCTGGACCATTATTATTAATCTCTGATTTCTGAATTCCTGCCTGAATTTTTTGCGCTTTAATTTCCCGCAGAACTTCGATCCCTCACATTTAGCAAGATAACGCTCCTTAAATGAGTATTTCTTGTTCACGTACCTTCCCATATTGTCAACACAACTGTCTGTGATTTTACTGTATTCTTAACCTTACTCACAACCTTTTGCAGGTTTGGGTTCACAGAGTTTCTGACCAACACTTGCACTTCTTAGCATTTCTCTCGTCCACCTGATAACTGAGGTCATCATACTCTGCTTGTCATTTGAGGATCATTCGGCTATCTAACTTCTATATATTATTACTAATATATTTTCTCTACAGAAAGCTATAAGATTTTTCTTCAGTGAGTTTTCTACGATTTCTTTCTTGTATTCATTAGTATAGCTTTTTCTTTTTGTACTCATCTTGTCAAAATAACTATTAATGGTAAATCAGTTGCACATACAGTGCACTAAATAAAGATTCATAAACTCAATCTGATACAGCTGTGTTCTATTCATATCTGCTTGACCTCTTACATTTTACATATAATACTTATAATAGTTATCCTTGTCATTATTTGTACTTTATTGTATTAATAATATTTCACTAAAAGTTTAATGACATTAAAAATTTATAGCTTATAATTCAACATATTATTGGGTTATAACAGACCTATGGTACGACCGTAAAGGCTGGCTGACGATCTTTACTGGGGTTTACTTTTGGGCTAGGGCTTATGTTTCGAGCATCTTGAAAAATCGTGCTAGGGTTTATTTTAGGGAAAACATGGTATTTCTGGATGTGTCTCTGATTTTTCATGATTATAATAACAATATATAAGAAACATAACAATGTATATGTCTAAACAATTTTTGACAGGAAGAAAAATGAAGAACTTTTAAAACAAGCAGAAGAATTGTCTAAAAAATCAAAGCTTATTGAAAACTTAAATTCAAAGAGTGTGAAGGAGGTTTTGGTACAAACTGATTCCTTTGACCTTAAAGATGAAAGTGAGGCAGCTGCGAAGGTGGAGGTTCCAAAAAAAGTATTTACAAATGTCGCAACAGAAACTGAACCATTAAATATATTGGAAAATAAAAATTTGAAGAAGGATGAGGTCATTCCAAAAAAAATATTTACAAATGTCTCAACAGAAACTGAACCAATAAATATATTGGAAGATAAAGGTTTGGAGAAAATTCCTCTTGAAAAATCTGCCACCATTTTAAGAAAAGAGAATGATATGAAATCACTTCCACCTGTTATGATGGATGCTTCAACTGAAATGGATCCTAAAGAATCCCCACTGGATAATTTTAACAATGTAGTTGCAGAGAAACCAGTTTTATTAGATAAAAACACAGAAACAGAAACGGAAATCCATCTATCCGATTCATCGGATAGTGTCCAAAAAAGAGAGTTTGAGTCCAAATTGGCCAATACTTTGGATAAGCTAAAGGATGCTGAGACAAAAAACAAAGAATTAACCAAGGAAAATGAGAAATTAAAAACTGATCATGAGAAGGAAATTGAGGACATTAAGTCATCCCATGCAAAAGATTTGGATGACATAAAAATGTCTCATGATGCCCAAATGAAAGACTTGTCTGAGAAGCATGGTCGTGATGTTGCAGATATTAAGAAAGTTCAGGAGGAGGAGATATTGAATCTTCAAGAAGAACAGGATATGATCAAGACATCTACAGATCAAAAATTAGAAGTTGCTAACAAAAAAGTTGCAGACTTAACTGAAGAGTTATCGCAGATTGATGCGATCACCGAAGCGCTCGAGAAAAAGTTGGACGAATGTGATCAGAAAATTACCAACCAAGAACAAGAGCTTGCTGCAAAAGACAGTGAGTTGGCAACTAAAAGCAATGAAATAAAAGAGAAAGAAGAAATAATTGCTGATCTAGAAAAACAGTTGGAAGAACTTTTGACAAAGCCTCCAGAACCAGAAGTAGACAACAGTGCGAAAGAAACAGGAAATGGTATAGAAAAATTAAGAGAAGATTACGAATCACAGATTGCTCAGATGAAAAAAGATCATGAGGCAAAGATCGAAACCCTTCGCAAGGATCTTTCAACAACACCAAGCAGAGACCTGACTGCCAGGCGATTTACTCTGCCTACCGGTGGAACAAAAGAAGATGAAATCCATCCAAAGTTCTCAGATCTGATCAAAGGCTTTGAGAACAAAATATCTGATTCTGAAAACATTACAAAACCTTTAAAAAAACTTGGTAAGATATCTGAGGAACCGATTAAAAATGTTGATGCTGGTCCACATGAACTAAATAAGGATGAAGTTGTACAAGATTATGAGTCTAAAATTGCAGACATGAAAAAGAAATTTGAGACTGAGAAGAAAGACATGACTCAAAAACACGAAGACAATTTAAAAAAGGAAAAAGATGTAGTAAATGACTTGGAAGAGAAAATGAACGAAATAGAGAAGAAGAAAAATAAGGAACTTTCCGATGTTATAAAGGATTACGAAGACAAAATTGCTGAAATCAAAAAACAAGCTCAACAAGAAAAAGAAGCGTTAGAAGCAAAACTCAAAGATCTAGAAAAAACAGAGATCGAGGGTTTTAGGCGACCAACAAGATCCCTCTTGCCGACTGAAGAATCGGTTCTTTTGAGCAGTGGAAGAGGTACAAAAAATGCACCTGATATCATCCAAGAATATGAAAAGAAACTGGAAGAATTAAAGAAGCAGGCTGAAAAAGAGAAGAAAGATCAGAAAGAGGCATATGAACTAGAGGCAGAAAGAGCCAAAGACGATTTTCGAATTGCTCTGGCACAACTGAACAAGGCCATGGATGACAAATTGGCACAAGCAAAGGCGTTGGATGAATCAGCAAATGATGACAGGATCAAAGATCTCACCAATGATTATGAACAAAAGATATATGACTTGAAGCTGGAAAATGATAGACAGAGTGCCCAACTTCAGCAACAAATTGCTCAAAGAGATGAAGAACTGAAAGAGAAATATAAGGATCTGTTAAAAGTACTAAAGGATAGGAAAGATGGGGAAATAGAATTGCTTAACAACACCATTAAGAATCTCAGAAAAGAACTTACTGATATGGTCCTTAACATTTTTCATTGAACATTAAGAAATTTAATTTATCTATAGAAGCATAAATTTATAAATAACTATCTTTGTTCAGCATTGTATGAAACAATGTCTCTCATGTACAGCTTTTGTGCTCGATGTTATCTTTTAATAATCCAGAGAAAGAATGCTTTGCAAATTCTTCCAAAAGACCCAGGACTTGAACTCCTGCAGAGGAATCAGATAGATGATTTGGCAAAGGAGAACAAGAAATTAAGAGCAGAAAATTTACAGGTGAAATAATAACCCCATAATTGAGACTTAACTGATTTAACCGAGATTGGACATACATCCATATGGACATACATTGCTTCATTTTAATCTGATTACATTTTGATAACAGAATTGTTAAACTCTTCATTAAAAAAAAACACTAAATCTCAAGCAATCAAAAGATCTCAAGCTTTTATTATAAATATTCATGATATGATCCTCTTTCCTGTTATAGTTCCAAGCAGATTTGGATGCCAGGAAAGATTCTGATGACACAAAAACAGACAGTTTTCAAAAGCTTTTGGTAACCTTTCGTGACTTTAATTGTAAATTACTTTGCTGAAATTCAAATTTAATTGACTCAAATGCAACTTTAACATTTAAATTGTTTTGACCGCTTCATATTGATTCAGCTGCACAATGCTGACTTGAATGCTGAAAAAGATCTCCTGAAAGACCAGCTGAAAAGGACCTTGGACCAGGTTTTAAATTTGTGATGAATGTCACTTGTAAACATATAAGCAGTGTGTAAAATGGTAATAGAAAATGTAGTCCCGAGAACCGTGAGGTTCCTATTCTAGGAGGTGTAGAAAGAGATTGAGGTGATTTTATTCTATTTTTCCTTAAAAACTGAACTGGCTCTGGGCTGTGTCTTAAACCGGAGATAGCTACTATTTTAGACGTTAACGACCTTTCTGAGTACGAATTCGACAAACACGTATTAGCTAAAGGTTTTGACGTCCGGGGCTAAACTGGTAATGTGCGCCTCACCTTAAAATTATTAATTTAACGTCCAATTTTTGTAATTTGATGCCCAACATTTCTAATTTGGTGTCCCCATCTACTCAACTGGAATTCGAGAGTAATCTGTGTACGAGGTTTCTCTTTGAGGCATAGACTTAAGGCGCAAGCCTGTCTTCGATATTATAGCACTTATGCTGTCTTAAGCTTGCTAAAATATAAAAACTACGAAATAACTAATATAGAATAACGAATTCTTGGTTTAAGGGTAGTAGATGAGTGTGTGTTAGTTTTAAACGTTTATCTGTGTTTGGTCTTTTAAATTTGAAAACCTATTAAGACTCGTTGCAATTCTGCGTGACTTTCTTGGATCTACAGTAGGTATTTTTATAACTAAATATTTTCCTCCACCGTTTTACTCCGAGCAGACTAAAGATTAGCGCTATCACAATTGGATCCTATCCACTTACAATTTAAGCTATAAATAGTTCATTATATATATCTTAAGATTTTTAAAAACAATTCAAATTACAAATAGCTTGCCAAATAACGTTATTTATTCCGTACAAGCTAGGGATTAATTCAAGTAGATGTTATTTCTGCATTAAATACTATCTTCTTGGGTGGAAATCGGCTATAGATTTAATGTTCATCTTGATGGAACTCATTGGTCTATTCATGTTGAATTGGGAATTAGGTTGTGGAGCAATAATCTTCGGTGCTGGTGTACTTTGAGGTGGAACTTTATTTGGTTCAGTCTTGAGACCTTTGCCCATAGTCATGGTGGCAACGAGATTGTATGTGTCGTTTGAGGTGGCCATCTGCATTTGCGATCCTTTGGGTGCAGAATCAGACTCCAAGTTTTCTCTCGACGTTTTCAGTACTGCCTGCACCATATTGGTCAGTTTAAAGAAAGCATTCTGTTGCTTTCTTAGATTATCTGGAGATGTTAATTCTATTTTTTTCTGAAACTGAGTCATTAGTGCCTCAGCTTCTGGTTCTAGTTTTGTTCTCAAGTAATTGGGTACTGTTTCGTGATTAACGATGGTTGTTCGTCCTTCTGTCAGTTGTGCCAAATGAGGATCTTCGACAGGTTCCACATGGATTGGCAGAACGGTATAATTTTTTAGTTTAGGCATTCTCTCGCTGTTTAAAGCTCTAGTCAGAAGAGCTATCTGTCCGGTAATGTGGGAGTAATCCACTAGCATGTCATTCCAGTTAAGAGTATCGTGTTCAATTTCAAGCTTCATAATTAAGTTTTGAATTGCTTGAGAGATGTCCTTAATTCTTTGGCATATGATCTCTTGCCCTGCGATGAGGAGTTTCTCCTCGCGAGACTGCATCGTTTCTGTTGAAATGGGAAATAATTGAATTTATCTACTTTAGTCTCGTAGTCAGTTGAGTGAAACTCTTAAATATTATGTTTTTTTTTTCGAATTAAACTTTAGCGAAGCTTTTAAAAGAGAATATGTGTTATAACTGAAAGCTTATTTTGTCAATTTGTTGTTACCTGTTTGGATTATCGTCCTTTGTGAGATTACCAGGGCAGTTACTACCCGAAGTTTTATTGGATGAGCTCTGTTAACCAAAGATCATCAGTTGTTATAATATTGAAGATCGTGAGCTGATAGCAAATTTTAAAATTGTGTTTACTTATTAATTTTAATCGTAAAATTGCAAATTTGACGGAGGTTATGATCCGTGTTCAAACAACACCATCTCGCATTTAAGTCTTCATAGCCAAAAAAAGCTAATAGAGAGCAAACTAACGTCAAACAATATAGCTTTCATTATCTCGGCTAAGATGTTCTGCAACATCTCTTCTCAGGGGTGGATTTTTGCCTTAAAATTATACAATTATCTATGGAGTCATTAAATAATGATCATTCGTTATGGCTTATCTGGGCAGTTTGGCAAAGGTATACGCAGGTTTATTTAGGACAAATAGCCGGCCAAATTATAGACATTGTCGACCATGAGGAGCATCGTCCAGCTTCGGTAACGTACTAAATAGCATTATCACAAGACTTACAATATTCTTGAACGCGAGCCGAACAGGAGGGTCCTGAATGGCGATCTTGACGTTCCCTGTGTCAATGCTTACAAATGCATGAAGCGAGCGTTCTTAATAATCACTTCTTAAGCGTGTACGAGTTTAAACGTGTACGTTAACTGGCAAATAATTTAACAACATAGCCTTTTTTAGACATTAATTATTTCCAGTAATGTGTGTCACATATTTCAGTTGAACAAGGTCACCGATACCTTGACTGCATTGACCTCTCAGCATAGGGCTGATAAGAAAGCTTGGTCATTAGCCAGTCAAAAACTGGTTGATCCTCTCAAGCACCAAGAATTGGTTGATAAAGTTTCTAAACTAGAAGCAACTAATCAGAGAATGCAAGCCATTTTGGAACGCAACCAATTAGAGACCAGCAAAGCATTGACATGTTGGTTTGACTTTTTTATATTTAACATACCAAAGGAAGCTCATATGTTGACTTATTTACAATGTTTTCAGCAACTAGAGAGTCATATGATAAAGAAATTAATGATTTACTGAGAGAAAAAGATGCCATTAATGATCAAGCACAAAGACTCAGGAAAGTTGTAGAAGATAAAGACAGGCAATTAATTGAAGCTGTAAGATTGGCCAAAGAAATTCTAATGATCAAATTTATTTTTAAAGGCATACAAATTTTACTACATTTACAATTAAGCATAGTTTATTAGTGTTACTAACTATTCATGATAATAATATTTATACTTTGTTGATCAATTAAATAAATATCAATTAAGATATTAATTATCAAAGTACTCTTATTTGAATGAACTTGATTAAAAAACTTGTCTCAGGCTGGAAAGCAAGACAAAGGCAATAGACTGACAAAGGACTTGTATGTGGAAAATGCAAGACTCGTCAAGTACCTACAGCAACTGGAAAAACAGATTCTGGAAGCCAATTCCAAAATCCAAATGCTTGAGGAGAAGTGTCTTGTGCTGGGAAACCTCATCAGGAAAATTTGCCCAGCTGCCATTAGTTAATTTAAATGTGATTAAGCTCAAAGTATTTGAGATTTTATAATTTGTGGTGTGTTAGTTTTTACTGATTAAGTCATAATTTTTTGTGCCTTTTAAAATGCAAAGCATTATTCAATCTGCCACTTAGAAGATCTGTATTATCTAGTGATATGCCTGAGATTGATATTCCAATTATGAGTATATATGAGATTTATTTCAGATTCCTTTAAATATGTCCTTCTCGTATTTATTCCAACCATTCCTTGCTGAATCAGTGTGCCTTGCTATTTTTATTTAATATTTAATATTTGGCTATTTTTGGTGGCAGTAATTTTTGAGTTTAAGTATTGGATATTTTTTATTGGGTTAAGCAGCTTGTTGATTTTTCACGTATTTGCTGTTTAAACTATTTTTTACCGATTAACGTGTTGTTTTATTTGATGTGTTTTATCCCTAATCACATTTTGTTCTATAAAAAATATCACTGCCTTATTGCTTTAAAAACTCTTTATCCATAAATTATTTTCAAATTCTTTTGAAAATTATGTGTTTAATTTGTTCATTGTTTCAGTGATAATACTATTTAACAAATTTGGGGTTTTTTGTATAATAATAACCGAAAAAGAAAATATTTCCACGTGATTTCAGGTCTTTTTGAAGCAACTTCATTCTTGTGCGGAGATTATGCGCCGAAAAATTTTGCCATATCACGACTTTTAAATAACTTGAAAAACTTTAAAGTCTATTTAGAAGGTCAAAGATATTTACTTGTCTTCCGTCAGCAGACACTTATATAATGGTAAAAGCCTAGTCTCTAACGTAGCTGAAGTTAGCAGACACTCACACTTACTTTTAATGCGAAGATTTAAATGATAACATTTGGAAACTACGTTTCAAATGCTTTTTAAAAATGGTCATATCTCAATCATAGGAAGGCTTTGTTTTTTTTATATTATTTGGAAAAAAATAAATAAAAGTGCAGAAATAAAACATTAAGTTTCAGTATTTAAATTTATGTAAATAATAATTTATTGGTATAGAAATGCGTTAGTTTAAATATGTATAGCATTATTACACATCCAGAATCATCGTTACTTTCTACAAAACCAACTCAAAGACTAGGTTTTTACCATTATATTAGTGCTTACTGGCGGAAGACAAGTAGGCATTTGCAAAATCTCGAAAACTTCTAGAAATTGCGTTTTTGGGTAATCTTAAAATAGGTGAATAAGTTAGCTGCACTAATGGTATAATTTAAAGGAATTGAACAAAAATTGTTTGTTTTTAATGTGTTGAATGATACTATTTGATTCATAATTAGAACATCAGAGTTAAGCAATATCGCTAGATATGACTATTATTTTAGCAATCAACGATTAATATTAAATTTTAAAAAATGTAGCATAATAATAATTATTAACTTATAACGTCATAAAAACTACATGGCAAATTGTTATTTGCACTACTTTTAGTTGTTGAGTATTCTTGTTTTGCTTGCCGGAATGGTTGGGATTTTGGGTCCATACTTTTAGTGATTGAAATGCACTTTTTAAGTTATCGTTGAACCACGAATTGTAATTTATTACACATTAGTACTCGTATAGTTGTCTAATGTAACATGGCGCTTGCTAATTACAGATTAAATTAATTACTAGTTAAAATAATGTTATCACCTTTGTTGTAAATGTATTAAAGGCTAATACTTGCTTGTTTAAAATTTTTAGTATTCTCTTGCCCACAAAGAGGAGAATGGTAATAAATTTTATTTGAAATTTTTTGGTATCACTAAGGTTTATGGTAATATATATGAGTTTAAAATATTCTCCTAGCTCACGAGGACAGCATATGGACTTGCGCCTGGGGTGTACAATGTGGTGATGATGAAGCAGAACACATTGTAACTGGGTCCATTGACGATACTGTAAAAATATGGAAATGGTTATTAGAGAAATTTTGTAGTTTTTATTTTTGCACTGTGTATTCTATGAAATTCTGTGGCTTATTCATTTTACATTACTTTTATATGTTTATGTTCTTCAATTTTTACAATTTGCAAATGTTTTGTTTCAAATCAATGACAATATGCAAGTGATAAATTCATTTTAGTATAATTTCACTGGCTGACTTTTACATCCAAGCTGCTCAAAATGACTGTGTTAATAGTCATAAAGTTTGCTGACAATACAAAAAAGCAGTCCTAAGTTTGCAAAATACACCACAATTGCAATTGCATTATTTATAACTAAATTAAGCCGAAAATATGGGTTGTTTAATTAATTTATAAATTTACACTGGTCCAATACAGGTCAGACAACTCTCTTCAGCTCCAGCACACTCTTGAAGGTCATCACCTCGGGGTAGTGTCTGTAGATGTCAGCAAAAATGGAGAGATGATTGCATCAAGTAGCTTGAACGGACACATCAGGATCTGGGAGATGGAGAATGGCAAACTTCTCAAGGACATTGACGCTGGGCCAGGTGAGCCTTATTATTTCCATATTCAGTATTCAATGATCCTCAATGAGTGCGGATAAATGGAATGACAGAAGAATAAATTGGTGTTTATTTGCTCAACTTTTGGGTCGTAATGACCTTAATTAGCATTTGGAATACATCATTTTATAATAACATCACACTCCACAGTGGATGCTTGGACGGTGAGCTTCTCCCCTGACAACCTGCACATCGCCACTGGAAGTCACACAGGTAAGATCAACCTGTACAATGTGGAAACAGGAAAGCAGGAAACACAACTTGACACGAGAGGAAAATTCACCCTCAGCATTGCTTACGTAAGTTCATTAATTAATTGTTTATTTGGCACTTACTGTAATATCGTTATCTGGAAGAAGAACTGATCGCATCGACGAGCATGAAGTGCATTTGTGAATGCCTAAAGTTGATTAGTGTCAACAGTTAGATTCTTTTAATCGTTAATTTTATTAAAACATAATTTATACATTAATATAATCACTAGTGGACTTGTTCTGAGCACTAAGTGAGTCTTAAAGATTAATTCATCGTTAAAATAATACCATCTTAACTAGCCCTACGTGACCGACTATTTATTCAGAGTCCCAACGGTCAGTACATAGCCTGCGGGGCAATAGACGGAATCATCAACATCTTCGACGTGACTACCGGAAAACTCCTGCACACACTCGGGGGTCATGCCATGTCCATCAGAGGTCTCTGCTTCTCTCCAGACTCCACGCTCCTCGTCACTGCGTCGGACGATCGCCACATCAAGGTTTACGACGTGTAAGTTTCTTTTCGCTTCTAACGAAGCCTCTGATTTTGTGCGAGGCACTTTGGGCATATTACGAGATTACGATTTTAATGAGTTGAGATGAATTAGGTTGGTTAATTAGTTAAGTTTTATTGACTGATCACATTGGTCACATTGGGGTATCCTCTGGATGAGACATTACTCTTGGGTTCTGATTACGCTTTCCTTTTTTTGTGCTCCATGAAAAGTTTCGAGAGAGGTTACATTTTTATTTTTGATGAAGGAAAACGTTTAACCGGGTTACCTATATCGATGAATTTATTCTAAATTTGTAGTATTTGGCAATTAATTGTAGCACGTTCAATATTCATTGATTTACATGATACTTATATAATTAATCAAATTATTTAATTTATAAGACTTAACAAAAACATTTTTATTCTTCCTTTTAGTCTCCAGGCAGATCTTGTTGCATCACTCTCAGGTCACGGTTCCTGGGTTCTGGATGTCGATTTTTCCAATGACAAACAACGTTTTGCCTCAAGGTGTCTTATTATTAATCATTACATTTTAGATCATTACATTACAATTTTATCTAATTGTCTAAACATATGCAACTGACTACTAGAAAAGCCTTCCAGCATTGACAAGCTTAGTTATTATGTTAATATTAAAATGGTGCTACCATTAATTTGTAATTGTTACTAAGTAACATTTTATTACAATGATTACAAATACATTTGGTACAAATAATGGTGACATTATTCTGAATCCAGTTCATCTGACAAAACTGTAAAGATTTGGGATTTAAGCACAAGGCAATGTGAGCATACCTTCACAGAACATTCTGATCAGGTTTACCACATTTTATAGTTTATTTTAAATTATTACTTTAAAACGACATTAATTGTTATTATTTTGAATGAAAATATCAATTTTATTTATTTAATCTCAGGTTTGGAGCGTCCATTACAACAGCAAAGGAGATAATCTGGTTTCAGTTTCAGAAGACAAATCAATCATGATATATGACTGTCACATATAAGAGACTTTGGAGAAAATTACTTTTTTGGAGCTTTCTAATTCGTCGTAACCCTTTGAAAGGCTTAATCTAATCACATTGCTTAACCCTTTCTTAACAATCTTCTCTTGAACTCAAAAAAGGCCCCGTTTTACTATTTCGTATAAGAGTTTTATCGTCATGTTGAACTAATCAAAGGTTTTTGAGTTAGGCTTTGGCGGGCTTGTATTATTCACGGTGATAGTGCTTTTGACGATTAAGGGTGTATTTGGAACCGGATATACGTAGCATTTTCAGCTCTGAATCTACATAAACTTATTCTTAGTTACACGTAAATGGATGTAAACGTAGTTTAATTTCCAACGAGCTAATATTTATTAGGGGGAGATCATAGCGTTATGCAAGAGCGCCTTTCTATTTAGTAGTGTTAGGACCTGTTTACATCGTCAGATAGGATTTTCACTTCCGACATGGTGATGCTCGGTAATAAACCGGCGATCATGGTTTAATGATACTGTATTCTAGCATGTTCGTCAAGGTTTGGACTTAATCATATCGTCTAGAAAATAAATTCGCTAATTTGTCAACTGATTTTCTGATTTCTGGGTGAGACAGATTTTGATCTAAATGAATTTGATTTACTAGAACATGCATACATGTTGGATTGAATTCTTAACTGGAATAATGTCAAAGAAATCGTACATGATAAGATCTTATTTATCTGGATTAATGTATTTACAGTAAAAGTATGAAACTCAGAGGAATTAGACGGTTTTTTGAGTCGTTTAGGAATCTCATCTACAGGTAATTGTAATAATCTTGTCAGAGTTACTCTAAAAGTGTTTAACTAATTGGAACTCATAAATTTTTATTTCAATAAAGTTTTAGGATTGATTAAGATGTTAGAATTTAGCTTGTTCTGTACTATTTCACTCCTAAATATTTTTGTTTTTAAGTATAAGGAAAAAACCACCATCACCACCACCAGATGAGGTAAATGCTGAGATCAGTAACTGAATGTTTTGCTTGTCTAACTGTTATATCTTATAATATCTTACAATGGGGATTTTCTATTAGATTAATTTTAACTTCTTGTTCAGAAATTTTGAGATCATTTATTTATTTAAAAATTAATTTTTCAATTGAGAGGCTATGTATGCCAAATGGCCCTAAATTCTTGGCTTAATCTAAAAATTGCTTTGGGTGATTTTAAGGGAATTTACATGAATTTTTTGTTATTCTTCTGTACGATTAATTTCTCTGCCAAACTTAATGACAATTTATCAAAATGATTCCATAGGGCAATGTGACACCAGGCACGCCAGTATCTCCAAGGCATGGTAAGAAAATATCACACATGAATGAGGATGTAGTGGTTGTGTTATCAGACCAATTACTTTCTTACGTTGAATTCCTAATTGCTAGCTGCGGCTTAACTGTTCGTTCAGGTTAGCCGATGTATGGCGGCAATGGAAGCAGTCGTAATTTGTCGTGTTCGAAACCTAACCTGCACTGCCGCCAGCGCCCTTGGGAAGGAGCGCTATATAAATGGTTACAAGAAGCGCCTCTGACGCTTTGCGTACGACACTATGTAAATGAAGTTACAATTAAAATCACAATTAAAGTTGTTGTGATGAAGCATAATGTCGTTGATGTTGTTTTCGATGTGAATATTACATTGTCGTTATAAGAAATTCTAAAGAAGTCTCCTGAAAAAATTGAAAAAAGCTTAAAGATAAACATTGTTTTGAGTTGCAATTATGGAAAGCAATTAAACACAGAACAATAATAAGCAATTATGCTGCAGTTAATGATGGCAATATATTTTCTTTACTCAGAATCACAAACTGTTCAGAAAGAAGATCTGGAAGCAGTTGAAAGCCAGCCACCTCTAACCAGTGTTCCAGCAAAGGACAGGATAAAGATTAAGCCAAAGAAGAATCATCCAAAAGGACAGGTAACGAGAATGGTGACTTGCAATTTCGTTGTAGTTTAACACGATAACCAGGAGGTTGATATTTATCAATGGGTGGTTGCAATTTATAGTGTACCTGTGTTTCAAAACATCGCCTGCAAAGTTTGGGTCGAGCCATCGATGACTCATCACGATATCACAATAACGTTCTAATTGGCAATAAGTGGTGACTGAGTTTTTGGTGACGATAATGATGACGACTGGAGAAATTTGCTGAGCTGTCGTTACAGTAATTATGCTGATCTGTTTATGGTCATGCCACCATTTTAAGTGAATTGATGATGATGATGATGATGCTGGTGATGATGATGCCATGATGATGGTGATGATCAAATTAAAATCCATTTCTCAGCTGGAGCAGAGTTTGGTGAGCTACAATGATGATTGTGATGTTTATTGTGGTGATGATATGCCCTTTGCTCTCTCCACTAGCAATAGTTGTAGACATGTGTTGGGATAATGAAATTTCGTGCTCTCATTTAAAATGGTTCAGAATTCATGAGTTTGACATTTATTGAAATGATTTCCAATAGGAACATGAACATGAATGTATTACATTGTTGTTGTAACCTTGCCATCAGCTACAGCATTTCTTGTAGCATCATTTTATGCTATTTTACAGGTGAAATCAAGTGACCCTTGTCAAGGTAATTTTTCATCATGTTTGGCAATTACTGATGAGAAGTGTTGGTCGTTTTTGCATTCAATGTTGAATCATTGTATTATAAAAAAAAATTTCTATTAAAATTCTTCTAAACTTTAGACTTGGGAATATTGACTAATCGTAATGAGACTCTCGCGATTACAAGTTCTTAAGTGGTCTGTGAAGCCAAAAGTCACAAAACCTTCAAAAGTGTTGAAAAACCTTGTCGATAAAGGAGGGAAATGATTATCATTGCCCACACTTAGAAAAACAGTTGCTATTAAATATAATATTGCACTGCTATGAAGTTATTCCTGCATAATAATTGAAACTCCAGGCAAAGGTTTTTGTAACATATTATAATCATATTTTGTAATATTAGCAAACAAGTGAAAGAAACTTAAAATGATTTTCAAATGTTGTTTTACAACTTTAAAAAGTGGATGACAAGTCGGATACAGCCTCACAAGACAGTATCGACTGCCTTGGACCTAATGGAGACTCTAAAAGTGAGAAGAAGATAGAAAAAACTAACAAAATTCCTATGAAACCGCCGATGATAGCGTCGATCGAGCGTTCGGCATCCAGCAAAGACGACGAAAAGACAGGATCTCCCCAGAGACTTGTTTCTCCAAGTGAAGGAGATATTCCGGATGGAATTGATGAGAAATCACCTTTGGTCAGTGCATCCTCCAATGCCAGTCTGGCATCTTCTGTCAGTGCCAAGTTGTTTGAAAAGCATCAAAACCCTTTGTCGGAAAAGGCCGATTCAAAATGTTACTCGACTTCTTTGGAAACTCAGGCTGTCATAGAAAAAATTCCTTCTCGAGCAGACTCCAGTCAGTCCATTCCTAATTCTGATGTCCAGTCTGAGGACGTAGCCTCCCAGAAGCATAGCTCAAAGGCTAGCTTAGAAGAAAGTGCTGTTTCTATCTCTAGCTCAAATGATGCAGAGCTGTTTATCAAGGAAAAGACTGCTTCTCCAACAAATTCAGACATAAGCCTCAATGGCACTGCTGCAACCGTTAAATCTCCTATTCCAGCAATGAGGAAAATCAAACCAAAAGAAGTGTCAGCTTCCAGCTCAGAGAGTTTGAAGCTGTTGCCTAATGCCAACAAGCCTGGGAGTGTTTCGTCATCAAAAAACCTCAAGGGCTCTGATAGTTCCCTCAATTCCAAAGGGACCGTTTCTAGGACTCACTCTTCTCCCAATCAATCGAAAAAACCATCCCCACTGAATTCCCAAAATGGAAATAAGAATGATCTAAAACTCGCCGAAGGAGATGAAGATGTTGACGAAGGGGTTGATGATGCAATGAAGGATGATGTTTTCCAGAAGGAATCACCCGCCATCAGAATTTCGGAAGTGGACGAACCATTGAAACTCGAAAACCAAGATGGCACTCCTTTGGGAGCCTTTTGCGTCAAACCGGCTGATAAGTCTTCGTTAAAGTTCCAACATGTGCCCAGCCTACTTCCAACCGAAGAAATGATTGATTCAATCGCCAAGGACTGTATTCAAGGGAATTCTGATGCTTGCCCGGAAGATGGAGATATTGAGTCACCAAAATCAGGGGATTGTTCAGAAAAGACTCAGCCAATAGAAATTCAGACGGGTCCAAGATCCATTTCTGACAAAAACAATTCTGAATCCGGGGGTCGGTTGGAAAAACCACCGACTCCCCCTCCTAAACCTGAAAAACCCAAACTGCCACCTGCAGTGCCAATCAAACCTAAATTGAATAAACACTGAATAGTAAGGTGTTTCTTTTGAGATGAAGAACTTCTTAGCTCGATGTGATGATGTGCCTTTTAGATGTTTTTAATGTTTCACCAGCAAGACAGCTGTTATAAGTTTATAAACTTTTATATTTTTAGTCAATTCTTTGTAAAGATTTTAAGGCCTTAAATCTCATTGGACAACCTTTTGAAGATGTTTTCATTTTAAGAAAATTTTCCAATAGGACCAAATAGTGCCTTCGATGTTTCTAGACATCCTTGCTGCATTCATTCAAGATGATTGTGATTGAAAATGTTTTACATTTTTGCTTCTTTTTTACTGCATTCAAATATTTGTAAATATTATTTTAAAAAATCAAAGGTAAGTGCTTCATGCCATCCTAGATACATGGGTTGTGATAGCAGTTCAGTTTTTCCAAAATTTTGACACCTTTTGACACGGAGCATGTCACCGAGCTCACTCTTGAGCATCTTTTATTTCATTTTTGTTGTTTGAATGTTTAAGGGCATGACACTTGATGAAAACGCCATTTGTTTGTCAATTGACGACTTTGTTGAGTCATTGTCAAATCACTGACATCATCGACATTTTCAAAAGATGTACTGTTGTTGTGGACAATCTTGTTTGTTAAAAAATACAACATCTTTTGAATCTCAATTTGCTCATTTGTTTGCTTTCCAAATTATGTTTAGTGATGGAGGCGCCAGGGAGTTTCATTAACCTCGGAACCCTAGCTAAAGAGATGATCAAAATTGGTCGTATAATTTCTGTGCTTTTGCATCAGGTCCTTGAGAACAACTTAAGTGCGATCTAAAAATTATTTGTTTCATTCTCCAATACGGAGAGAATGGAGTAGGCATACGAAAGACAGGACAGTTTTTTGGAAATGTAGCAAGCAATTTAGAACCATAATTACATAACCATAGTAGGCTCAGTGCTATGCCAACAAGAAATATTAACAGCATTGTGGAGTTTTCCTGCAAGCTCCGTGTGCTCACAGAGAACAACAAGGTGGCTGCACTGGAAATCGTGGTAATCATGGCAGATGAATTTGTCAAATGTGAACACAGTAGTTGATTAATTCTATTAACTGAGATTAAAATAGCTTTTGGAAAACGCCCGGCCATGAAAATTGCAGCAATTATAGTCGTTTGTCAATGGAGATAATGACTGAGTTGGAGAGTTGATGAAGAAGTATCGAGACAAATTAATGCAAGGCTGCTGCTGCTGAACAGGCAGCTTGCCTCGATCTTCCTTGTTGAAGTCAGCGAGGTCTCATGCTTTCGCAGCATCTAGCACGGTGAAGAGGAGTGGGTTGAGAGCTTTCTGAGGCACCCTATGCAACAAAGACGACATGTTCGTCTGCTTTGCACTTTCTGTCAGCGAGACGTTGAATACTTTCTCTTCGTCGTCGCTGGCGGCTGGATCGTCACCGTAATGGGAGACGTAGGATTTGATGCAACTGAGATCGTAAATGCCGGCCTGGTAAACTCTGGCTTTGATGAGGTGAGAGGCATCCTGATTGGGGCCCAATCGCAGGGACACTTTTGTCCTGCCCACCCACATAAATGATCTCATCTGATTGGATGAGTGCTGCTGACGGTCTCCTACTATTGGCTCCCTAGACCTGCATGAAGTGGTTAAATTGAAAAATTAAAAATGTGTTAAAAAATAAAATAAATTGGAGTTTGCATCAAAACAGTTGCAAACTCTGAATTTTGTTTATATAAGAGATTTATTGAAATAATTTTAGAAACAGATTAAATCACATAAATGCACTAGAATTCTTTTCTAAGCAGTCATAGGGTTAACTTATGATGAAAGCAGATGTAGTGCCTCTAGCATGTGAAACAAATGTGCAACATCTGAATTGTGAACTTGCAATTAGAGTCTCAATTAACCTCACAACTTGCAACTCCCAAGATGTTTATCACGTGCAATTACATTAAAAGAGCATGTGTTTACCACAATTGAATCT
Source organism: Whitmania pigra (assembly GCA_021613335.1). Lineage (NCBI taxonomy): Eukaryota > Metazoa > Annelida > Clitellata > Hirudinida > Haemopidae > Whitmania > Whitmania pigra. The sequence continues at coordinate 510,014 of JAJTWR010000136.1, forward strand.
AACACAAAAGTATCTCGTTAGCTTAATTAAAACACTAATTTCAGTGATGAGTGACCATCCACAAATCAGTTTGTGTGCAGCCTTTCAAATCTATTGCAAACTCGAAATGTAACAACAACAGCAACACAAACATCAACAAATCAACAAGACTGTATCAACAAGAAATTACAGAAACTTGCCTCGAGGTGACATTATCAGCTTCCACTGAGACTGATAGTTCCAGGTCAGAGATATTAAGCAGGAAGACCCTGACACTAATTATGCAGGACCTGCCGAGATTATTATACGATAACGTATAATAATATTAGGATTGTTTGATGCGCATCATCATTCATTCATTTATCATTTAATTCAGGATGAATAACTCAAAAGTTAAAAATTAAAGTAGACAAAAGAAATATAACCAGTGGATTTTTCATGAAATTGTCAGAAATTCAAACTTAACAAAGCAAAAATACTTCACATTTATATAATATGATATAAAATATAATGTCACTTGATGCATTATCAGACATTAGGAAAGAAGTACATAGCTAAATCATCACCACCTAAATATTGGAAGCACCATCCTACCTATGGGCAGCAAAATCGTGAGAGATAGTCTGTTCAAAGTGCAGCGACATCTTGACCAACTTTGACATGACATCCTTGCTGAGTGGCAAGTCAAGAGTAACATCTGAGACTTCGGTGTTCGTGAACTTTATCTGGGGCACTGACAGCGGGCTCTAAGGTGAGGTGGGAAGGTCATCAGAAACTCAAAGAATTTAAAGAAGCTAAGAAGTTTAATCAGTCGATAAGTAACTGAGATCATCGATTCAACAAATAAAATCCTCTACATCTATAATTATCAATAATTAATGGAATTTCTTCATTTTCAACCTTTCCTAGCTCATCATCAAAAAGGTCACATGATTTTTAATAACAAGATAAGCATTAACTAGACGTCCGACATAAATAAATATCTGAATAGAGGACGCATTCATTTCTTGTCTTAAAACTCTGAAACATGTCAGATCATACAATAACATGTCAAGCCACATCAATACAACTCTTCACAAATCTTCTCAGTGACAACGAACTCAAAAGGACTATTTATAGTATCAAAACATTTGCAATTTACAACCACAAGTAACATTTCAAATACAAATTCCCTTAAAACACAAACACCAACTTAATGCTCAAGTCATAAATTAAAATTAATTATCAATATTCCACCAATGAGGTCTTAGCCTACCTTTGGCACAGGGGCACTTTCCACTAACTCCTCCAGCTTGTTGAACGAAAGAATGTGATGCCCGTGTCTCTTTGACTCATCAGTAAGTGATTCAGACTGTGTGACAGTAATTCAAATCGATTAAGATAAATAACACAATTGACAGAGATATGAAAATAATATCAATAATAATAATAATGAAATTAATAAGAAAATACTGGTACCTTCCAAATGATGACTAGCATGAACTTTGCCTCAACAGTCTTGTTGAAGACATCGACGTGATTGTCAGCCACTTGATCTGTGAAGCCTCGTGGCTTGTGCATATTGTAAATTGATGATGGTGGTGAATTTTGATGGGAGTCGATGCTCCCCGTGGAATGAAAGACTTCAATTGATTCCTGGAGGGGCAATACAATGAATAAGTACTGGTTGGTCTTAAAATTTGAAAGAAATAGCTTAAGCACCACCATTGGCAATAATAATAAAAAATAAATAATAATAATAATATTAAAAAATTATGATCTTATCCTCTTGCCTAATTTGTATCAATGATAATCATTATTTTAATAGTAACACTTAAAGCATTGTTCAAATAATTACCTCAGAATTTGAAAACAACAGACTTGAAACCAGATCTTTTGACTCATCTGTGAACATCGAAATCAGTTCAAAATTACAATTAAAATAATCTCTTACAAATTGATGCAGAAACACACACATATCAGTATTACCACCATCCCGTTATACAATCAAGGTTATCCAACTTTTGTGTGTGCAATCAAACCTACACTAATCTAAAACACCAGTTTAACTTATTGTTGACCTTAACGCTAATTAACTATTGTTAGCTCGAGATTGTAATATTTCTTAACGTTAACCTTTTAGATTTGTCTTGTGGGCCCTGAGCGAGAGCAAGTGATATTCGCCCGGCTTCACGGAAACATCTGAAAGATTTCAAGATAAATATGGTTTTTTTAGTTAATGAAATGCAATCTTGAGCACCCCTGATGCTTATGGTGTTATACAAATGGACATATTATTAATTATTATTATCAATTAATAATACTGGTTTAATTAATGTAGTTTATATTATAATCTATAAATTAATAAGAAATTTAACTAATGTATTGATTTTGTTATCGACAATTATTTAACGAAACCTCCTCTGGTATCCCGACTATCGCTTAGTTTTAGAGACCATTGCTTGCTCATGCAAACTATCTTCGATATTGAGAAGTCGTAGCCCTGCAATCAATCAATAGCATTTATCTTGTGTGTATCTTATCAACACACCAGCATTCATTGCGATGCTGTTTAGGCCGAGATTAAGCAACAAATTAGTGTTTAATTATTTATTTATTTTATTTTTTATTTATTCAACCAGATTAAAGGAAAAGCTCCTCTTACATTAAATGCAAAATAAAGTGTTCAAGCATTTGCATATTAAAACAATGCTGGGGTAAAAGAAGTCTTTATTAATAAATATTATTGTCAAAAATTATAATTAAGTTATCTCTAAATTATATTACAATCATGTTATCAACAAAGTAAATTACAATTAAGTCATCTCCACATTAAATTATAACGAAGTTGCCTCCACGTCGAAAGTGTCAATGCAAAGCACGATGAATGACCAAAATCGGAAAAACACGACAAAAACTCGTGAAAACCAACCGGATTGATGTTGTCGACCTTGAGGGAGATGTCGATGCTGCTCTGCGTGGAATGCGTCTTCAAGTTCTTTTCCTTCTCTCCGTCACGGATGACGTCATCAGTGGGTGCGGAGACGGAGAGAAGGGAAGGAAAGCATTGAGAGGTGATGATCAGCGATGCCTCTGCCTTGATGCAGGTGTTGTGTCGGATGAGGCGATACCTGGATGAAGGATGACATTAGAAAGAGATGAAAATTCGTCATGGCTGTTAAATTTTAGATTCGTTTTGTAAATGAACGATGTCTTTCCTTTCATTTGTCAACATAGGGGAATGTTTTTAACATGTTTAATTTCTAGCAAAAATACTCTTATGTTATTTAGTTGCCAAAGCAAACTCATAGTAATTTGATCAAAACAACTATAACATCAACTCCATCAACAAGAAAGTTGATAAATTTGATTTGCAATTCACTCGCCTCATTTTCGAGCACATCTTTTTACATTCCTCATCATCCTCTTCCTCCTCATCACCAGCATAGAGCACAAGGATGTCCACCGGATGTTTCCCTGACAGCTCAGGACATTTGATCTTCAAGACTTTGGAAATGCTTTTTCCAGGTGACAGGCCACCCTTTGGTAGGGCCAGTTTTATGACTCCCTTATAAAAACCATCGAAAGGTTAAAAACTCTAATAAAAAATAAATTTGTTTAATTAATAATAATAATACGTTTATCTACAAAGTACCATAAGAGGCAGCATCAGGGGCGTTCAAATTGTCATTTGATTGTCATAATTGTAGAACGATCATTAACTAAGTAAACAAAGTCAACGACGACTTAATTAAATCCTACTTTACATGTTGAAAAATAACATCTGCACTTCAGAAATGCCTAGTTGTCACACAACCACCAACAGACCTTCTTCATGGGGACCTTCACAACATCTTCATCTCTGAAGGAAAATATCTCCATCAGATTGGATGCCAAAAATAGCTTCGTTATGCTTCGTCGACTGAGGTTGACAAATTCCAAGCGTGACTGAACCACTTCACCACAAAGCATGGAGGTTGGGAGGTCACACAGGTACAACTGCAGTTAATATTAATTTCAGGTGTTGACTAATTATTAACTAAAATAGTTAAAAAGCTTTGTAGTTTTCTACAATGAGCATCATTTTAATCAAAATCATTTAATGTGATAAGCAAATCATTGCATTGCAAATATCCCTAGAGGTTTGTAGCTAGTCACATTCATCCATAATCATAACAATGATCACAATCATGACTATAGCAATGACAATGATGACAATATTTAATACAAGAAACAAATAAAACAATAAAGCAACATTGAATGATAATTTCTTCTGGAAAGCTAAGGTAACCCACCTCGAGTTTCGACTTCACGGGCAGCACATCGAAATGAAGTCTCCTGTCCGTGGCATATTTGACGGTCATTCTTTCCTCCTTGGTCTTGTTGAGTCTGTTGCCTCTCACCTCCAGCCTGATCATTCCGGGAACAAAGAAAGTGGTCGGAACGATCGACGGAATGGCGGAGATGTTGGAGACGGACTGAGTCTGCGACATGAACCCGTTCGACAGAACTCCCAGGGACGAGTCGTGATCCGTGATGTTGCTCCCGCTGATGGACACGAAACTCGAACTGCCGCTGATGGAGGAACTTCCCGTCGTGCTTCCGGCATCTGCAGCCCCGCTGGAACCATTTCCGGGTCGAAGCTTCGTCATCAGATGGAAGGCGAGGCCGGTTATGCGAAGCGTGCCGTGCTTGGAGCACGTCAAGGACACCCTGAGCTTCATGGGAGGAAGGTTGGAGTCAAATGAATGCTTGTGAAATGAGAATTTGAAATGCCTCAAAAAATTAAATTATTTTTTAGCAATTTCAATGTTCAAGTTTGGATGTTCTTTTTCTTTTAAAAAACCTTTTTAGTTTCTGAGCCGTCCAGGTGGAATTCTGAAATTGGTTGAGATTGAACACAGGGTAGTTGGGCTGCTGTGACCTGTAATGTAGAATTTGGATTAAGCTATCGGTGACATCAAAATATGATCAGAAGTCAAGCCAGACAAAGGAATTTATCATTGGTTATTATTTAATAATAACATTTTATAGAGATTATAACCATTGCTTCTGCTGATATGATCTGTATCACATTTCCTCATTTACCCTAAATAAACCTCACAAGCCATTAAAAATAATCACAATTACTTTTTCTTGAAAGAGGGGCTCATTGGAAATGGAGTTGGCATCACTATCATCACCTTGAGGAGACAAGGGCCCTTGAAAGGGTGAAAACCTCCAGAGTGGGTGAACATTGAGTAAGGTCAGAGGGATCTTCAAGGGGTTCTCCAAACAGAACTCGACGTGGATTGGCTCTGAAGTCAAATATGTTTTCTGTTGTCACTTTGTAGCTTAATTTAATTTTCTTAGAAGTTGATAATATTAAAAAAAAAACTTTCCCAATAAAAACAGAAATTATATTTTAAACGTTTACTGCAATTAATAAAAAACAATTACTTAAACGACGATAACAATGAAGCACGATTCACAAATCTTGCAAACCTCCGACGACCGTCAAAACATTGGAGGAATTGTCCGACTGCTGGTTGTGACAGAAAATCGACGGCTTGAACAAATTCATCACAGAGGACTCTTGGATGGCTGCTGCTGCCAGCTTCTCCTCGAGTTCTTTGAAGCTCCCCTCCCTATCATTGTCATCCTCATCCAATGATATGCCAGATGCAAGCACCTTACCATCTGATTGGTTGAAATAATTAACTTTAATTATTTACTTATCAATTTTCTATCTGTCCAAAAATAGAAATTTGAAGTAATAGTTGACCTGGTGAAGGCTGGGAGGTCAGAGTGCACGTGACCTTTAAACTTTTGCTGTCGACCAGCGGTAGAGGAAGAATCTCAAGCTGTTTTCTTGGCATCTCTGCAGGAGATGATAACGACACCTGTTGCTAAGGAACAAAAATGCTTTTTTAAGTGTAATTATTTAGTGCCATCTTAATTTCAGTATATTTACTTACAAAGCACTTAACAAATAAAAGTGCCAAAGAACAACTTTAACTCATCAAAAGTCAGGGTCAACTACTTACCTTATAAATATTTAAATACTGAGCAAAGAAGGCGGCTTGCTGATTGGCTGATTGTTTGCTGTGAGGATTTAGTAGGTGGAGATATGCTGATGTAGCCAATCCCAATTCCCTGATGTTGTATGCCTGAGAACCAATAGTCAAGTAGATGTGGTCCTGCAATCATAAGTTTTAAATACTTTGTTAATTAGTGTTAATTTACGTGCTTTATGTTTGTGATGTTAAAAATGAAATTAAAATAATTACTAATTTCAAATACATTAGCGATATTCAATATTATATTTGCAACAATTGCTAATGAGCTGATTTTTTGAGTGTCTTGTGTGTCTGGGTAGGATGTCACTTTTTAATCAATCCACCATTTACATAACGCTCCTACCCAAGGGCACTCCCTGGCAGTCCAGGCTAGGTTGCGAACACAACACTTAACGACCATTGCCTGCAGTAACTCACATTGCCGTTAATAATGGAAATAATTGCAGACGTTAAAATAAATGAAAACATGTTTAGTATCACATGCTTATCCATCAACCAACCTCTGCCAAACTCCAGCCCTTGTCCTTGAAGATCTCCAGAGCCTGGGCATAGCACCTAAGCACATGCTTCTTCTGCAACCATTACTCAGTGATTACTCCATAATAGCAATTTATTATTATTGTTATTATTATCGTTATTAATATGGTTATGAAAAAAGCAAACGTCGGTAACACAAATGTCCAGTAGCAAATGTTTCATTAAAAAATTAGGAATCACCTGTCCAGCCTTGTTGAACCTGTGTCCAGCCATTACCATGTGGAAGGCATACTTCCTCACCATGGGTATCTTCATTTCCAGGAAACACTGAGCCGTCTGCTCCAGGAAAAGGGCACTCAAAAGGTCTGAGTCCTGATTTAAAAATTACAAATTAATGATTAACTTATTAACTTAATTCTTCCAAGTTTACAGATGCATAAAATATATAATGTACTATCATTAATAAGATACTTAATTTTTGGTAAGATTCAAAACACCGACCAACAAATGCTACTTTATTCGTTAGTTATTTAGGGTTGATACAAATAATAATAATAATGACAATAATAATAATAATAATAATAATAATAATAAATAAGAGTTAGTATTATCTGACTTGATTACCTCACTGGTGACGCTCATGAACTGAGTGGCAGCCTCGGCAAACATGTTCTTCGACCTCAAGATCTCGGTGCTCAGAATGGTGGCCCTGGCTGCGAAATTGACTGAATGTGCACCGACATAGTAAGACTTGATGGCCTGCTCCATGTAGTGGCAGGGATACTGTCTCGAACTTGTAGATCCCTGAAGGTACACGGACAGGCAGGCCATCTCCTGGGTGGCGAGAATCGTGAATATTCAATTTATGTAAATTTATGAGCCGGTTTAAAAGCATGTTTTGATTTACTTAAGTTTACTAATAAATAGATGTAACAGTATGCCCAACTATGAATTAAGTGTTTTCATAAAATTATGATTATTAAAATCACCAAAAACAAAGAATCGCTTAATCGTTTAAGTTATACTAATCTCAGTCAGAAAATGCCAAACAATGCTTGAAGCCAAAAGAAAATATGATGAAATATATATACTGTCTACTATAAATTGTTTTTTTTTAAATGCATACTAGAGATCCTGCATGATGCATCCATGCACTGTCACTGTGGAAGTCCTTCTTAATGGCGTGGTAAGTCTGATAGGAAAGTTCGTACATCTGGAAAAGAAAGGAGAGGTCCGCCAGTCTCCTCAGCTGCATTTCTGGAGAATCCGAGGAATAGCTAGAATGGATTGCAGTGTTTGTTAATAAATGGTGATGAGTCGAGTGATGTCATTCGCTAAAAATAACTAATACTAACTGATAATTAAATTAAATTAACTTTTAAGGATAAATAAGCTTTGATTTATTTGTAAAATTACTGAAAATCGCAACTCAAAAAGCCTGAAATCCAGCTGAAACTAACACAACACTTGAGCTGTTCTGTCCCTGACCCAGAGGTTTGCTCCTCCCGAACCACTTGCTGGCACTGAAGATCGAACCCTTGATCCCCTTCCGAGTTGACGTCTTGATGGATGGAAATTACAACGAATAAGATTCACATTCACTACGTATTTATGTCACTGTAATTTCAAAACTATCTGTAATAATTACACGAAGATGATGGAAAAAGCACAAAAACTGTTATTGATGTAATTAACAAATTATCAACAATCATTAATAATAATGATAACAACAAAACAATAACAATAACCATTATTAATTTCTAACTCACAATGACATCATTTTTTGGCAATAATTCCAAGATAATTGCAACTAATAAATATTAAGATAATTAAGTAGATAATTTTGCAAACAAACCTGTTCATTCAAGTTCTTGAGAGTTCTCTCTGCCCAGGGAAAGAGGGCATGGGTGATGAACTGAGTGACGAATATGATCAGCCTGTCGATGTCGCTTGGAGTCAAGCACGACCCTGGCACCTTGGAGACCTTTGCGTCATCCTCGATGTCCACTTGAGGACATTGGGCAGACCCGAGGGGGTGGTCTGCCAAAGGGTGGTCGTGGTTTGTTGCCAGGGAGTTCTGAGAGACTATGGAGTCTGAGGAATTTAAAGAATATATTATTGATGACAAAATTAAAATATTACTATTATGTATTATTCATGATTTAGTCAATTTAATAAACTTAAATATGTATCATTTAGTTTCACAATTTGTAGTATTAAATTTCTTGTTTCTTTTTAATATATTTTATAATTTCAGTGTGAATTGTAAAGGATTTAGTTAGTTGATGAGACTACTATACAATAATCATTTAACGATTCAATTCACCTGTATCTTGAGAATAAAAAGCATCTCTGACATCTGCATTCTGATTCTGTAAAACAATGTCACTTTTGCTAATATAATAACCAGGGAAAGGAATTTAAATGATAAATTAAATCAACACAAATAAAATAACAGTCTATTTATAGTAATTACAGAACAATCTAAACATAGGCGGAATTTAACACTTGAGAAAATTAATATAATACTAAGCAATCCTGCATCAAACAACATTTAGTAATTTTGTGTGACAGCAATAATTGCAAACCTATTCTTAATTTGAAGAACTCACGTGTTCGGAGGCAAACTTAATCCAGGGATTACTGAGCAGAGATCTTTCATCTTCGACTTTATTTCCGTGGAAAGGGAGGAGCGGCTTTGAGTTGATGTGGAGCAGGTGGCAGGACTGGTTGCCAAACTTTTCCTTTACCGCCTGATAAACTGCCTCGGCCCTTGGTAATCACGAACACGACGAATCGTTATTGTTGTCGTTGAAATCAAATGTTATCGCTATTATTGGTGTTTTTATAATACATTATTAACAGTGTCACTTATGATATTGATCGCATGGCTCACTGAAGCCACAAATAACAATCACTTATTCATAGCAAGAAAAAGTGAAAATAGCTTAAATTAAAGAAGTCTGAAATAACAAACTTTGAATGAGTATTTTTTTTTAATGATATAATCACATATGACATAAGTGATCACGAAATAATAGTCAAAGAACGTGAATGTATGCATGACATAGAAAAATTCAAACCATATACAATTTTATTAAGATTTAATAACCACCATAATATAATAATACACATATACATAACATTATATACAATTTTAAAAATATATATATATATATATTAAAATATTATATTTAAAATTGTATAATAATGTTCTCACTTCATGTCATCCTGCTCAGACGCATCGTGCAGCAAGACTATGAACCTGAGAAACGTCGGGACAAACCACTTGGCTTCGTGGAGGAGTGTCAGAACGGAGGTATTAGACTGAGCCATTGAGGGGTAATGACTGGGAGTGGGAGAGTGGAATAAACTGTTCAGCTGCTCTAGAGGCTGAGGCTCGGAGGTTGACACGGCAATAATGCCTGGGAGGTTGAAAATCTAGATTAAATTTAAGTTTAATAGTTGTAGAAACTCTTGCAAGTGGCTAGGATTTAAATTCCTTACGGAGCCGCACCAAAGCGAAAGGTTTAACCATTTATTTTGCCCTGGTGCATCTCTGGAGGTAAAGTTCTAAACTGGAACTCGAAACTAGCAATGCATAACAATTTAAATTAATCATCTGAACGACAGATTACAAGACTGCATCATCGATCATGGTAAATTGTCGATAGGGTGGCTCTTAAACTCACATGCAACGTAATGCCTCAGATACTCATGATCTGAATATGGTAAGGACTCCAGGAAACTTTTCCTGTAAGATTCATACCAAGGAGATTTTACTGCAAAACAAAAATGGCTGCTTCATAATGTGTTTAGCAAATCTTTTACTAATTTTAAGAAAATAAGGATTTTTGGGGATTTCCGCTACAAAAAATTATTTCTTAGCTTACAGTTTTGCTCCAATTTCTTGGTAGGCGAGCGATCGTTTTGCAATATCGAGCTACCATGATCCAGAGGAATGCCAAGATGGGAGGGATGTTTTTGATGACTTTGAAGTTGTGTGTCAAGTGAGTAACTTCTGGAGATTATGTCATTGAGCTTTTTTTTGGAAATGAGTTTTGAAACAGTTAGCTCATTCAAATCATGGCAGACTATCTTAAAGTTTTTCACATTTTGTCCAGTATTGTTGATATCCTTAAGGCTTCCTACAAATAGTGAGAACATATGATCGACCAAGAAACGCCATCAATGCAAAATGAACGCTTAAACACCTTCAGCTATAGTACAGAATGGCTCGATAAGTTTTACAAAAGATAAATTATTTTTCTGGCAGTGTCTTTCAGCTTCTTCGCTGCACAAAACACCGACCAGTGGCCGAAATGTATCTTGTATAAAATCGGCAGCTGTGTCTCTAGAACTGGCCATGAGAGAAGCTTGGTCAGTCCTCGGAGTTAAAACAAACCAGATGTCAAGCTTTTATCTACTGTTATCGCAGAGAGAGCTACACGTCAAAAACCCAAATACGGAGAAAGTGATCCCGACACCCCCAGACCTGATAAATAAACATGAAAATCAAACGAGACTGTGCCAAAAAGAAAATAATTTTCTCCAAAATTTGTAGCTTTTATCACGTTATTCATAAATTTTATTTTTGGTTTGAGTCAATGTTTTTTACTCTAATAGACTAACGGTAACTTGGTTGAATATTTCAGGAGCTCAAAGCTCATAAAGTTTTTGAAATGAAATAGCTGCAATATTTTTCTATCCTTTTTAATATTTTAATGTCGTTAATCGCAAGTGCTTAAGCAACAGAGTGCACCGAACAACCCTAACAAAACCCCGTACTTACTGCAAGGATCGGGAGCAGAATGATTCGCCACACCGGGTAGTTCTAACCATCCCGAAACATGACAGTGCCACCCATCCATGTTGCAAACTCGTTGTTTGCAACGAACCCAAAGATCAATTTAATAAATCGGATTTTTTTTCCCATTAATAATTACTAATTCAAAATAAAAACTAAGTTGCTTAGGAAGCGTTAAAATTCAAACCTAACCATTCAAATATGATCTAACTTAAGGTTTGTTTATCACAAGATTTTACAACTAAATGAAAAACTATATCAGTAGAACCAGATGACATTAAAGAATTTAGTAAGTTTTAACTCTAAAAGTGCAACCACAAGAGTTTCTGAATGGAGAACTGAAGACAAAGCAAGAATTTCAATTATAATAAACAAATGGAAAACTCCAGCAAAAGTAAATCTTCTGTCCTTCTCTGGTCATTTGTCGAACCCTCCTGTTCCGAAATCGATCAGATGCGGGAAGGAAACCTTCTTCCCGTCGAGTTCTTCCTGAGCCCACCTCACTAACTGGACAAGGCTGATGAGTTTTGGTCGAGGCTCCTGACCACTTACTGACAGAAGAGCAGAGTTGACCTCTGAGGCAACCTTTAAGAATGTAAAAATAGGTTCATCGTTAGTTGACAATGCAGCAATTAAATATTTTGGAGTTTAATAGAAAATTAAATATTTGTATAATGAATTTAATAATATGTTATTTTGATGAAATGTTGTGGGTTTCACATCAATGGCTGAGATAAAAAATTCCAAATAAAAAAACATCAAAACAACCTTTTTCCTGTGATCAATTTCAAGGAGCTCTCCAAAAGGAGACAACTCAGGGTTCGGGAAAGCCAAAAGAGCGAGCGTGCATTCAATCTCGGGCAGCATTTCCGAGTTCTCGAGGCCCTTCTCTGCCAGGTGGGTCTGTGCAAAGTCGAGAGCTTCTTCGACCTTGTTCTCTCTAATGAGCTCGATCATGTGCTGTTGCTGTTTGTAAGGATTGAGAATGTTCACTTAAAGAATTTTACAATTAATAAACTCATAATGGAGTATTTAATTATTATTAATTCTGATGATGCATAACAAATTTGGAAATTTAAATGAAATGTGTTATCTACTTTAGCAACATAAGGAAATTAAAGGCTGTGTTACAAACAATAATTCATCTATTTGATAGATTCATCTATTGGAGTCTGTGACGCTATGCATATGGCACCATAAAAATTAGCTATTATTAAAAAAATTGTTGAAAAATCAATCTCAGACTTTATGATGCATGATTACTATAACTAATTATGAAATGTGCAAAGGTAAATTCTTCAGAGAAATATTGATAAGTAAAATAATAAATAAAAATGCATTAAAATATTCTTATTCATTCATCCATTAGTCCATCCATCACACCAAGAGACTGGAACTCACAAGCAGACGAAAATACAATGATTTGTTTGTATCAAGCAGCTCTGGATGCAACTCGTTGATCATTTCAATGCTTTTGAGGATGTTTCCGCTCAAGATGGCCTCCTTGATGTTTATCCTATTCTCGAGGTTTGTCAGATTCCCCTGCATCTCAATTCCAGACTCGGTCCAGAACTTCTCAGCTGCTTCCTTGTAGCCTTCTGTTATTTTCATAAACCGGGAGAATTATTGTTTAGTAAGCAAGTTGTTTCACTCTCAATTTATTTCCATTACTTATTTCTCAACTTGAGATATTTACAGACACAGGAAATTATGCACAGTTATCAATACAAATGAAATAAAGCTAATAATTTCAGAAAGTAGAAAATTTAAAGCATTTTGTAATGCCTCACATGAACTTCATATTTATTTAAGTTTAGTGGGGTGGAGGCCCAATTTTACAAAACCTGTAATCAGATAATTCATGATGAGTCTGTTCATGTCTGCCTGAGGAATGTGAACCTGCTGGAGATCTTGCATCCATTCAGCTTTAGAGATGTCGATTACCTTCTCCATCCCATTGATGTTATTAGAATTCTACAGAATGTAACAAACATTATTAAATAGTGTTAACATTCAAAAATATGATTTAACGTAATAACATAATGTCGGGAAAAATTTAACATAGAAATACTAATAAAGGTACTAAAGAAATCTGCAAAGACAATCATAACCCCAACAAGCCCTCTTACAAGAACTGGACTGGCGGTCATTGAATCCATTTGTGGCGAATAAACTATGTAAACGAAAACAGAACCTCTTCTTTAAAATATGCACTACAATCCAAGAGTGAGTAACTTAACACAAATATGAACTTACGACGTATAAACAAAATCAGAATGAAAACAAAGATAGAAGATACATTCATACAAAATGCTTCACCATAATATGCCAAAATATCATTTGAAAATGTTTCGAGATTGTCAATAAGCACAACATTTGTTACCAGTTTAAATTTTTCAAAGATCAAAGACTTGCACCATATTATTCTTTGTAGTTTAAGTGGACAAGCCCATACCTTACTAAATTATTGAGTTGATTGAACGCAATTTCACAGTAGAATAAGTATTTTCGTAAACGGAATTGTAATTATTAATATTCTATTTTTTCTCTCTAAAACAGTTCATCCTCCAGAACTAATGGGAATCATATAATTAAAATAATGTGTTATTAAATAAATTATTATTTATTATTTTACAATGAATTTCTTCGTGGCTTATTCTTATCCTAAATAACGCGATCATGGAATCAATGATGGATCTAGAACACTTTGGCGGTGGGGCAAATACTGGAACCTATACCTTTTAAGGTCTCCTCTTTGCCGCCTCCCCTCATGGCCGTTAATACTTCAATCTTCTACTTACGGAAAATAACTTTTTTCCCCTAGGCACATAACCCAGTTCGACTGCGAAGGTGATAACTGCCCCTGTTCTAGCCCCTTTTTAGGAGTTTTTTGTTAAGACGATTAAAAATCAACCGATAGAGATAAAAATGTGTTTGTGTTCGACTGTATATAACTATTTTTAATTCGAAGTACTTATGCATCAAAGAGTAACATGTTCCAATCTTTTTCCTCGAGAAATCAGTCTTATTGTCGGGTTATCAAATGTGATATCATTTTCAAACGCGTTTTTCAATATTGTGTTTGATGTGATAAATTGCTTAAGCGCATAACCAAGTGATCCAAGTTAACTTAAGCTTATAGTTTAAAAAACAAATGATCGTTTGACAATTTTACTCTAGCGTTCAATGTATATTTTCAAAATATGACATCAGAAAACTGAGGCGATGCTCATCCCAACTGCCTGTGGGAAGTCATATCTGCAACAGTGGTTTGAGCGAATTAATAGACTAACCTAATTTAATCAGATGAGAATTTTCAAAAATTTTAAATTTTATAAAAAACAGTTAACGGAATAAAATTTATTTTAAATGAATTATACACGACCTATTGATACGATATTCTTGTAATTCATACTTAGCAGCTATGACAAGCTTTAGTAATTCACCTGATTCTTCCTGTTGTCAAGGGTACACTTCTGAAACAAACTAAAATTAATTTAAATTAATCAAATATTTAAAAATATAAATCATAAAGCATGATTGCATTTGTTAAAAAAAATAATATTATTGTTACTATATAACGAACTTTTATCTTATTTGGGTTGAAACGCCCATGATATTATTTGTATTAACAATTGACCTAAAAATTTCTTCTCTGATTGGTCAACAGTGACATAGACTCTAAAAATAGATCTAGAGATTGCACAACCTACCTTCAATTTGCCTCATTGCTTCATCATTTCAGTCAGTTGTTTGAGTTGGTTGCTTGGGTTGAGAAGGTATAAATGAATTGATTTTGTATTTTGTATTGGAATATATGGGGTAGCACTTTAGGTCTTCAAACTCTTCCGTTAATTTGGCGCAAATATTTTAGGCCGTAATGCAATAAAATAAACGTCCCATGCCTTGACATTTTTAATTTTTCAGTCTGTTATGTAGAGAACGACATCTTTACTCGACTATTCATTCGAGAGAAGTCAAATAGAAGTTAATAATCAAGATATATTGCTTTATTCGTTTTGCATGATGATGAATAAGTTTTAAAGACTAGGAAGATATTAAAAAATTCTTTCTAGCGGCCTTAGTTATTTTTACATAGAGAGGCCAGGAGGTTTTTCAAGTATATCTTAATTTGTTAATATTGAAATCGCAGGATAACATCAGGTTCGGAGTGGGAGCAGGAGGCACAACTACCAACTGGCCAGTTCAAGAATAGCAGACATTAAGGACACTCAGGATTTTTTATTGTTGGGAGACATGGAATTAAAAGACATTTTTGAGGAAGATGGAAACAGTATGAATGAGTTTCTTGATAGGTCGTCTGCTGAATTTTGCAAGTTCGCCGATAATTCTCTGGATTTCAATGCATCTGAACATAATAACTGCTATTTCATTCCCGGAAAAGATCATGAATTCTCGAGATTTGGTCTGGAAGACCAGTGGCCTATTTAACGATGTTGAATTAGGTAGCCATGTTTTATACATCTTCCACAGCATTTCTGTTATTTAATAATTATTGTTAATTAAAAAAGCTGAGTAACGTAATTCATGTTAAGGCATATCACTAAGAATAACTTATTTTAATTAAGGATTGGATGACTTGCTGTCTCCTGGCATTTCAAACTGCTTTGAAAACTCAGGGAACTGGCTATTGGAATCTAATTTTTCAAAATCTAGATACTTGAATCAAGAGAACGGAAACAGTGTTGCCTTACATGATGTGGATGAGGAAACTTCTGGCTTTGATAATTACAACACCTCTGTTTCTACCGCGAACTCCACAAAAGAGATGTCCGATCTTTCTGCAACCCCTGATTGCGTTCAGCATTCGCTGCCCGAGTCCCAACTAAACGATCTTGAATTTGAACAGGCCATTTGTGAGGATGTTAATATGGATGACTTGATCATTTTTCCTCCCCTCAAAACACTTCCTCCTCCTTGTCTGTCTGATGCTCCTTCTCCAAACCTGTTTGAAAACTTGCTCGATTTGGGTTCTCTGATTGAAACCCAGCCAGCAGAGGAGAGAGGATCCTTGGACTTCACAGGGGTGTTGTTCTACTTGCCAGAATCAATTTCTGAGGTAGGGTCCATTTATTTTTGGATGTGATGCTAATATTATTGTTTTGCTAGTAATTTTGCATAAACGATTCATTGTTTTTAATACAGATGTTACTTATTATTTTCATCATTGACTTTTATGTAATTAATAAAGTAGAGTTGATTCTAGATAATATTTTTTTTCATCTTTTATTTGCTTAATAATTAACAGTTTGTTTATTTGGTGAAAACATTCACTAATGTAATTCCAGACTATTAGTGCCATTAACGTCGTGACTGAAATTCCAAATGATGTGGAAGGCAGTTTTGGGAATTTGGATGGTCTCCTTGGTGACGTCATCAATAGAGCTGACGAGTCCGGACCAACGTTTGAAAGTGACTCGTCAAAATCCACAAAGGAATTTTACGATAAAGGTATTCCTGACCACAGTTATTCCCTGAGGCCTCTTAAGGGAATGTCGAACGATGCAAAGGAATTGCTCGATTCTACTGCAGATGACCTTGTCAACAGTGTGGACTTTCCTTCTGATTTTGGTGGGACAGAAGACAATAAGTCAGGAATCATTGCATCATCATCATTATCTTCGCCACCAACATTACCTCTTGAATCATTCAATCTGAGCACTATGGACTTGAAATTTCTGGAACAGCTTATGGCTGGAAATGACAAAATTTTGGATCCTGAAATTGGTCTCTCGAGCAAGTTGAGCAAATCTCCGAAAAGCAAGGGTAAGTCGAGCTTAAAGAAGGGGATTCGCTCGAGTTCGCCAAAGAAAGAGGACCCGAGATTGACCGAAGACGAACTGATGGAGGGAAACGAGACAAATGTCGATGAGACGAGAAAAAAGTACTTGGAGAGGAGAAGAAAAAACAACATCGCTTCCAGGAGGTCCAGGGAGATTCGGAAAATCAAATATTCGGAAATGGAAGAAAAAGCCAGGCACTTGGAATTGGAAAACAAGAGGCTGAAAGAAAAAATTGCTAAGATGGAAATGCTAACAGCCCAAATGAAAGAAACCCTTATTGCTAGGCTGAGGAAATCTTAGAATTGATAAAATAACACCTCATCTTTTCATCTTCTTCCTCATTTTATGATCTTAATGCCAGCTTAATGAGGCTCTTTGCCACTTGGACAGGAAATTGGAATTAAGATGGCATGTACCGCCAGATTTTGATATTGACAGTGCAGTTTTGTGATGTTGCTGACTTGCAACTCAGTTTTTGGGGGATGACCTAAGCTTGACCTAAGATGCATTTTATGACATTTGATGGCATCACCATTTCCCATTTGTTTAATCAATGAAGGTTTATCCACTGAAAATGTTGTCATCAGCATCATCATTATTTATTATTGTAATTGATGTTAATATTGTCAAGCTACTTCTGGAATCTAATAAGACAAACTAGGGTTTATTCCAGTTTGATCCACTTCTGCTATGGCCCTCAATTGGCATGGTTTATAGATTTTAGTTTACAATCTGTCAGGTCAATTACATTAAAGGTCAATCCAAAACATTTGCATTTTGTATTCTTGACTGCCATGAAAGCTTTTGAGAAATCGTTAAATTTCTGTGATGGATTTTATACTAATATGAGGTTCAACCTTTAATTTTTTTTAATTTGATTACAGTAGTTTGGAAATTGTTTTGATTTTCTGGTGTTGTGATAAAATGCCATGGTGATAATATTATTTATCATTCTTAATGTCTCAGAAGAAATATTTTACAAATAAAGGAGCACTCCATTAAGATTTCCTTTTGGATTGGCAGACAGCTCAACCTGTTGGACTGCGCATGAGCATCCTCTGGAAGCGTCTTAAGGTGTCGACGTTGATTCTCGATGTGGTGACCAGACTGTTGCTCAAATGGCGATAGCTCACATGGCAGTTGCTCACATAGAGCATTGCGCACATGAGCTATGTAAACATCAAATCTCAAGTCTGAGCGGCGCTTTATTGTTCGCCGAGACTTCGTGGATTAACTCAAGCTAATGATTAGAAAAACTATCTTTTTTTTTTATCTCGGCATTGTTAAGCGTCCCACTAAACTACTAACTTCTAATGGCCTACTTTTTAAAAGCTATTTCAATTTGTGGCCCCTTGGCACATGGCCAGATAGTGTGATTTATCTTGAAAGAATCTTTTTTTTATCTTTTTCTGAGAACCGTGAATTACTTAAATAAGCAACCTACCTTTCAAACCCTAATAGCAAATTGGTGACAACCTCTTGGCACATGTTGTTTTTTTTTTCATTATATTAAACAACTTAAGATGCGGCATAATTTCGTAAAATTTCTATTTACTCGAAGTTAAAGTCCTAAAATAGAAAGTGGATTCTTGGCTGGAACGCAGGACGAAGTGTCACGTGAAACTCTTAAAAGCTGATTCATTGGCGATAAAAAGAACACCTGCACGATTTTATAGCTATAATAACAATGTTACACCTACATAACAACGTCACATCAATAAACTACATGAGGTCGAGCAATTTAGACTAACAGCTGTCTGGATTCTTACCAACAACCTCTGGTCATTTCATCGATTAATTGAGTTGATTAGGAGTCACTATTTATTTATTTATTTATTTGATCAAAGTCCGTTGCATAACTAGGATGATTTGGACTTAGGAGTCACTAGATAACAGCAATAGTTAAATACCAGAAATTGGCTGACCTACAAAATCGTTATGTCCTGGAGAAGTAGCTACATGAGTAATCGTCAGTGTTTCTAAGACGATGTTTATACAACTCTGTCAATGAGTTCCATTTTTTGACCTCTGCTGTCTTCATCGGCTGATTCAGCCGAGTGTTGTTTTGATAAATTTTTTTTAGAGTCATTGAACTCTTTTGAGGATGGGACCTCTCTAATTTGTATAATGTTACTAGTTTGATAATATATTAAACATTTTTTAATTTAAAACTTTCTTTTATTTCTGCTTTGAAGTGTTAGTCGCTTGGCAAAAGTAGACCAAATCCACATGCTGTTTATCGAATTTTAAAATTTGTTGAGAAATACTTCTAATTAAAATATTCAACTCAAATCATGTAAAATTGTGGTAAATTAAAGCTGCATACGCAAGCTAATGCGACACTGTACTTCTCAATAATACGGCAGTTTTGCTGCTTTTAGCTAATTCAACAAGTTTTGCGGCAAGCCAGCAGAGATATGACTGACTGATATCAATGCACACATTATTTTTAAGAGACATGCCTAAATTGTTTTGTGTCAGAAGTTCAAGGTAACGATGCTTTTCAAAAACAAATTACCAAGACAACCTTAAAAATAATTTGAATGTACTAACTTTATTAACATAAATTATCCAATAACATGCTGCAGTCAGTTGTATCGAAATAGCACAACATATAACCACGCTAATACTTTCATGAATTATTGTCAAACTGCTTGCAGGCTGCATTAACCCAATGAGAAATGCTCCTTCACAATATTTTCATAATCGTCATCATCGTCATCTGCTACTTTGTTATTCTCATTTTTGCTTCTCAATTCTTGAAGAAGCAATAGATTTCTCTCAATGCAATCTTCTACTTGAGATTCGCAGACATCATCATTTGTGATGTCATGCTCACCAGGAAAAGATATTCTGATTGGTAAGCCTGAATTGAAACATACAAGATGCATTTAAATGACTGGTAATAATCATAAATTATTAAAAACTTTAAATTTATTTAAGACAGAACATTGACCAGCCACCATATATCTCAGGTGTAGCTTTTTTCAAATTAGAAATTTAATAATAATATTAATACCAGGAACTAAAATCATTTCCTTGCTTACAATTTAAATTTACAAATTAAATTATGCTATGTGATAACTGGGCTAGACTGAATTGAACTCACTGAGTAACTCTTGCAGAACTGGGCCATCAGTCAGACTATCAACCTGCTTCTTCATAATGCCAACCATTCTTTCAATTTCTTTGTGGTTTGATTTGTAAGATCTGTCATTACAAAACCTTGGTTTAATAATAAAGGCTCGTAGACATTTAATTCAATTGTCTGCTCGCATATTAATGTGGTAAAAATTAAAAAATAACAATGAATCAACACAACAAATGAAACAATTCTCTATGCACTGTGAAAGTCAATTTGTGAAAAAAAAATCAATTTTTACTTTTCGTATTCAATTCTCGACTCATCGACTGCTTTGATAAGTTCTTCCAAACCTTCGTTATTTTTAACCGACATGGTAATGATCTGGTGAATTAAAGACAAAAATTTGTTGACATAATGAAGCTTCATTTATAATAACCATTTTTGATTGTTAATATACTGGCTGATTTATACAAAATTACAAATAAAAGTAAAACATTTTGTGAAACAATTTTCAATCCAGTTCAGCTCAACATACTTTCTTAAAAATATCATCAAAGCAAACATTAAACGAATTGCAAACGTAACAAATAAAATGAACAAATGTAAAGAACAATCTTCGTAACATTGGTAATAACAAAGTTAACTTCTCAAGGGGTTGTAGGTTAACTAACGCTAATTAAAACCAATTACTACCAATAATTAAAACCAGTTACAACTGAATCAAGTGACTGGATTTAATCTTCTACTCGCCTTGAGCTCTTCGCAAAGCTTCGGAAAGTCATAAATTTTTGAAGCGATGTCGTTAGATACGTCGACCTCCCTCTCCAGGTAAGCATCCATCAACAAACTGCTGTCATCCATCCATGACCGGATGACGTTCCACTCGACCAAATCATTCTGGAATTAAAGTTAGAACTTAAGTTTAAATACATTGTTTATTCAAAATAACAATATGTTATGTTAGGAACTATACTTCTGCCATCTAGAATATCAAATGGTAAAAGTGGCCTATTTTGAAGTCACAAAAAAACTAATAAAAACACATGAATAAATAAAATGAACTTTTGAATGAACAAAGAATGCACCTTATTGCAGACCACGATTAAAGGCAGTCGAAACTTCATTTTGATGGAACAGGCATGAACAAATGTCCTCATGAGAACCAGTGGATCTTGACATCTTTGACAATCCAAGACGTATAGGATAACTGTCGGATAATCAGATGCCTGCAACCAAACACACAATCGATTAAAGAATTTCAATAAATTATATCCAAATCAATGGGGTGAGTTCTGATTGATTGAGTGAATAACTTAAAGAATGAGTGAATGAAGCTAAATGCGTAAATAGGCGTTGAGTAATCACGTCATTTACCAAAATATTCGGGAGAGCGACACCAGATGGTGAGCACAAGAAATCATCGGGATTTGGTGTGTCAACGACAAGATATCTTCAACAAAAACAAAAACAAACATCAACCAAACAAACAAAATAAAAGCAATATCTTCGATTGGTTTCCTAATAAATATTCTCGGCTGCAGTGCTTTTTTAACATTGCAAAGACAACTCACTCAAAAGTTGATTCTTTTTCTGAAAGAATTTTCTTCAACTGAAAAATGACAAATAGTTAAATATTTTCAAATTTTGAATTATGTTGGACCAAATGTTGTAGAATAATTAGCAAAGTCATTTAAAGTAAAATGCTCAATAATAATAATGATGTGATGATAAATAAACTAGTTGATCCAATAATAATTTTAGAGAATGGTGGATGTAATATACAAACCTGGTCAATTTTTGTGGTGAAGATATTCAATGAAGTAAACAATGTTTTTGTATTAGTGAAGTTGTAATGAAGCTTAATGCTTTCATACGGAGCCGAATCACAGATGTCTGAGCAGATCAACCAGATATCAATTTTTAATTTTAAAATTTTAATATTTTTGTATTCCAAAGTTAGCCTATTTTTTAAATTGTCTGAATAATAGCTAAGTATAATTAAGTGCATTCCATAGTAGGATTAATATTTCAATTTCAATATGTCAATTTCGTTATTTTCAAAATTAAGGATCAGTTTAAAATTCTTTTAAATTGACAGAAAAGTTATAAACATACTTATGTCATACAATCTTTCACTTTCTGTTAGGGGATCTAAGTTAATATTGAAAGAATTCTTTCCCTTCGAACTGAGACGTTTTGTGATGCCCTTAAACAATAAATTATTGACTCGTAAAACTTCTTCTGGTTTCATGGCAAAGAGGCACATATTTTCTCAAAAGCACTTACGGCTATAAGACTACTTCGGCCAGACCCAGCTCTACCGAGTAAAATTACGGAAATTGGTTTACTCTGTGTCTCTTTGCATCCATTAAAATCGGCCATTGTTAAAAGTAATTGGCAAACTGATTCTTCAGGCTGTTTCTACTTATTTTCGCTCAAAACAAATAGTTATTGTGTACAAAGATATTCATAATTTTAAATATTTATTAAATAATTTGATAAATTAAATATGTTTGAAAATATTAGATTTAACATACTAAATAAAATACGTTTTGATCAAGAGGTAGCAATTCAAAGCCATTACATACAACAAATGTTTTGCAGGGTTTGGTCTGGCGCATATGTTGAAGCAAAGCAACCATAACTGATGGATTTACACGTTGAAAATATGACATGCGTGCATTTCGTTAAAGTCACAATATCTTCCGGTAGGTAGGTACACTAAAGTCTGTTGAATAACGAGATTATTTGGGCATAGCAGGACTTCTTGCTCAATTTCAAAGCCGCTCCCAGTTGTACTGCAATATCAGTCAACGCGATGGACCAACCGAAAATAGCTTAACATCAACATCCTCGTAAAAATTCAGGATCGTCATTGGGACAGGGGACGGTCGTCCCTTGGAAAAAGCTGAAATGACGTCCCTGACCACAAGGACCGTCTTTTCTAAAAATAATATATATATATATATATATTTTCGAGTCCAAATCATCTCAATTATGCAACGGACTATAATCAAATAAATAAATAAAGTAGTATTTGCGTTTTTATTATCTTTCGTAGGAATACAGGCCTAATCATCTAATTATGAAATGGACGTTAATAAATTACCAATTATTTTATTAAAATAATTACTTTTCCAGTTTTCAAAATTGATTCGATAGAATGATTTATTTATTCCTTCCCGGAAACTCTAGAATTCTTGAATAATGACACATCATGCAACATGTTGATCTGCATGATTGAGACTCATCTATCATATTATTTAGTTAAAATTGTTTTAACGCCTCCTTTTTCGAGAGTGCTTAATCTAATCAACTTGTTAAAAAGAGCGAAACGGATTAAACTTGTAAATAAATTATTATTTATTACACGTTGTAACAGGCTTCCGTCGCCTTGTTCACAGGAAAGATTGACGGAGAGTGTAAAGACATGAACTTCCTTTAATCATCCTCTTGCTGAGGTCGATAAAGAGTCTATTACCAACTCAAATGGCTCCCAAATACGCAACGTACGCGCATTAACTGACTATAAATCCGATACCCTACTTCTAACGATGCTAATGTAAGCCATTGCTATACTAAAGATGCTTGAGAAAGATATATTTTAACGCCTAAAAATGTAAATGTGTTTCTAAACCATTTATAAACGTTTAGGAGATTATTTAGGAAATAATCTTAGTTATGCAATGTTGTATGGATAGGAAGCCTGTGTACATTAAGTCCAAATCATCTAAGTTATGCAACGAACTTTAATCAAATAAATAAAACCTGTACATACTAATAAAATTTTATTACTACTACCACGGTTAGGAAGGTAAGCATTTAATAAACTGTAACATTTGTAACGGAACTGTTGGACCACTATCGGCATCGAACTTAAAGATCAGGTATGACATTTGTTTTGAATCTACAATTCTTTGGAAATTGACTGGCGCCAAAATCAGTTGGAAAGCCGGATTCGATGAATGATTCGATTTATTAAGTTGTGACTTCGTGATTGACATGTTTAAAATTCACCATCCTCTGCAGCTCCGACGTATTTGACCTGATGATATTTATTGTTTTACAAATAAAAAGGTGCGAATTTTAAGCAACGGATTTCATCCAAATAAATAAAAAATAAGAAAGTTAGAAGTGCTTTCAATCCAAATAAATATTAACAAGTTTACAATTCCCTTTAAATAATTGATTTGAAGTGAATTTCCTTACTTCATTAGCATAATATAATACTTTAACTGTTTTAGCTCAGGAATAAGCAGCCGTTTGTATTGTTATGCATATCTAATTAGCCAGCTCATTTGAATAGACATCCAATCACTTCATCAGTCCTTTATTTCCTCCTTTTCAAACTATAAATGTACGATCCTCTCACTTTTTGTTTCTCTCTCTCTCTCTCTGTGTGAACGCGTCAATGTTATACATGCATGTGTTTTATACACGTGATACCAATCCAGGTAGCCTCAAGTCTCGCATATAAAACGCCAAACACGTTCACTATTGAACGGTGTGCACAAGTCGTTATGTGTGTGTGTGTGTTTGAGCACTTGCAATTCGATAACAAATATTGCCCAAAAGGCGCTTAAAACGATGCGTCACATTTGTTGTACTTCAATCAGGACAGCTGTGTCGTTGTAGAGACTCTCGCTGAACTTGTCTGTAGTTGTACTTACGTCTTGAGGACATCTTAATCTGGATAGGAGTGGATTTTATCGGAGTAGCTCCATTGCAAGCTTCTACTTTTATTTAAACTTCCGCCTCTCCGATGCACGCGGATTTTGAAACCGTTACTCCCACGTTTAAACTTTCCAACTGAAATTCCCCCTCCAACATACACATACATACATACACACACGCACACACAACTGAACGCTTGTACATAACTTCCAGATTGTCCGGAACGTCAAGAAACACTAATATAATCGGATTATCAACAGTACCACATTTTTAAATAAAAATTTCAAAAGAGGAGACCTACTAATGAGATGAGTCGCCTGATGAGATTGTTCAGTGGACGATGGCAACTACTCAACGGTGACCAACCCAATCCCCAGGGGAAGCAGGGATCCGCCATCATCTGCCAAGTTCGATTCTTGGATGGGACTCAGGTGGATTTCGACGTACCGGTTGGTTTGAACTTTGAACTTTCAACTTTCCCTCTTTTGCACGTTGTAGACGGATTGCAAATGTTTTGAAAATTTGAATATTTACTGTTGTAAAGCAATTCTATTGTATTTAGTATTTACTAAATTTTACTAAAGTTGTTTTTTTTACACTAAATCATTCTAAGTTGGTGAATTGGTAATGCGATCGCATTATTTCAATATTGTGCTTGTTAGCGGACGAGGTTTGATGACTTTAAATTGTTCATATTTCGTATCAAATCGGGGTGGTCCTCTGATCCGACCATAAATGAATATTACTGAATTACTAGTAATTACTGAATTAATAGTAATTACTGAATTAATAGTAATTTGCAACATGGATTATTGTTGTTCCCGGTTATTTGTTTTTAAATTGACACACGGATATTTATTATCATCAAAGCAAATGAGAAAATGGCACGATTGTCCAAATTATGGATATAATGAATGTTGTTGACTCTGGCTAGTAATAGGACTATATGATGTTCAGAATATATGGTTGTTCAGAAACACTTTGATAATTATTTATAATACATTATGTTATTATTTGTTGACATATTTAATAATTATTATTGCTCGAGACAACTTGTGAATTATTAAGTTTAATATTAATTACGCTACAAACATTGTGGCTGTTCATCATAATTATGCAATGCAATAGAATTTAAATTAGGAGCATGTATGCGAATGTAAAATATGACATTCAAATCACGAACATCATGTGTCTGTTATTTGCAATGATTTGTTACATCACCTTATGTGCTTTGTTAGTGTCATGAAACATTTGAATGACACATATAAGAATTGAAATTACTCTCACGATGACAACTCTCATGATAACGTTAACTATTACTTTATGACGATGACGATGACAGCGACAATGATGACGACGATGATAACGGTCATAGTAACGACGGTGATGATAACGATGATAGTAACCGATGGTGATGATAACGACTCTAAGAAGGTATTGGGATGATGGACATAGCAGATCATGCCGGTGACAAAGATGACCTGAGAGAACACTTTATGCAAATGATGTTCTTTTGTGAGTTCGACACGTAAACATCTTACAAATTCATGGAAACATTAATGCAGCTTCACATACAATCATCAATTGAAACAAACAAACAAACAAACAGGGTGTTGGTTTGCTAAACAAAATGTGTTTACAAATATTTATCCAAGACGGATCGCGGTTGCCGGTGCTTGCGATGGTCGTCATGGCGATGGAATTTAACCGAGATGTTAACGAGATGTTCAAGAGGCTTAATTGATGACGTAATTGATGACGCAATAGCCACTGGAAATGAATTTTACGTCACTGTTTAATGTCTCATAACATTTGGCGAATTAATATCGTGGAACATCTTGTTAACTAATTTTAACAATCAATACGTAAATGATTGTAATAACCGTTACATATGTAATCATAAAATAACAATAATAAACATCCATTAACAACATTCTTCTGATGATTATTATTGTTAATAATTTTTTTATTGGCACTGTACTCGATGAACCGTTGTTAACACTTGACCTCGTTGACACTTGACCTTGTTATTAGAGTTAGAGTGCTTATTTTTAACACCCATCGACATCCACTGAGTGAATTTATTTTTACAACAGTCCTTCGTAACAGACCAAGACTAAATAATAATAATAATGATGATAATTTATAATATTATTTATTTTAACGACATTTTTTTATAACAGCCTAATAATAAATAATAATATGTTTATTTATGAGGCGCCGTAAGCTTAAACATCAGGGGCGCTAAGCTTAATAATTACAATAATTATTCATAACATGAGTTGACCTTTGATTTATGTAAATGAGGAAGTTTGTTGCCATGGTAGGTTTGATATCAAGAAACTTGGCAGTTTATGATAATTATCATTTAAATTGAAATAGCAGGCGGTATTTTAATATTAACTAATCTATAGCAACTTTTTTGTAAAGAGCAGAGCAATTACTGTAATAATAATAAGTATTATAGCTATTTATTAATAAATTAAACTATTTGTTCTAAATTTATTGGAAACATCTCATGAGCCACTTAAACTGATAATTAGTTAAATGAATAATTTCATGAAGGTCTTATTGTTTGAGAATTTGATTGAAAGTCTAAAAATAACTTTCTAAATATAAATATTACAAGTGCTTCTTCGGACCATTTCTAATTCTTCCTTGCATTTGAAGCAGTTCGAGGTCATAAATGAATTAATGAATAATTAATGAATTATGTTAATTTATAGTTATGTAGATTATGATATTTGTTTATTATGAATGAATGATTTAACAAATCGACCTGTCGGTCAATCGATCTCAGTTATTAAGCTAATGAATTAGTTACACGATTTTATAATCACAATTCTTACAACTGCAAGCAGAATGAAGAATGTGTGAATGAATGAATTCGTGTGTGAATGATTGTCAATTGCATGAAATTCAATGATTTGAGTCACCATTAAGGAATGTTTTAACTCATCATCATTTCGATCGCATTGACCTCTTCCTTGTTACTTGTTTAGGACGATGAGGATAACGATGATGACGACCACCACGATGCTGACGATGTCTATTATTATTATGATGATGGTCATGATGATTATGATTTCGACTTCATCATCATCATCATCGTCATCGTCATCGTCATCGTCATCGTCATCGTCACCGTCACAGTCACCGTCACCGTCACCGTCATCGTCATCATCATCATCATCATCATCATCATCATCATCATCATCATCATCATCATCATCATCATCATCATCATCATCATCATCAATCATCATCATCATCATCATCATCATCATCATCATCATCATCATCATCATCCATCATCATCATCATCATCATCATCAATCATCATCATCATCATCATCATCATCAATCATCATCATCATCATCATCATCATCATCATCATCATCATCATCATCATCATCATCATCATCATCATCATCATCATCATCATCATCATCCATCATCATCATCATCATCATCATCATCATCATCATCATCATCATCATCATCATCATCATCATCATCATCATCATCATCATCATCATCATCATCATCATCATCAATCATCATCATCATCATCTACAACTGTTCGTCTCAATTGTTGATGTTCCCATGTATGGTCCTTTCATTATCGAAGATCTTGACCTGATCACTTCTGGTCGATGATTCGACTTTCGAGGCCGGTATCATCATCATCATCAGCTTTATCATTGTTATTATTATTATTATTATTATTATTATTATATTATTATTATTATTATTATTATTATTATTATTATTATTGTTATTATTATTATTATTATTATTATTATTATTATTATTATTATTATTATTATTATTATTATTATTATTATTATTATTATTATTATTATCATCATCATCATCATCATCATCGTCATCATAATCTCGATGATGAGATTAATCTCCATCTAAAACTTCCTCTACTCGATGCTGGTCATTAGAGTCATTATTGCACATTAGTTCGCATCCTTCATTGTAGGAAGTGTGACCATAATTCATCATTATCAAGAGCGTCATCGTCATCATCATCATCATCGGTACTCGTAAGGAAGCAATTTGTGACGTAATCGGCGGATATTCTAAATAGTTCTTTTCTTCTCTCGTCTACATGCC
Source organism: Whitmania pigra (assembly GCA_021613335.1). Lineage (NCBI taxonomy): Eukaryota > Metazoa > Annelida > Clitellata > Hirudinida > Haemopidae > Whitmania > Whitmania pigra. The sequence continues at coordinate 539,007 of JAJTWR010000136.1, forward strand.
TCGTTTTGAATCATTTAAAATCATTGTAATGAAATTTATTCTAAACAACTATAATTAAGCTGTTACTATTTCATGCAATTTAAATTTAAAAAAAAATTATAATTTAAAACAATCCCAGAATATCCAAAGTTATTTGTCTGTGCCAAAGTCTATGCCAAACTTCTAAATGTTCATTCACAGCAATCTCATTTTCTCGTCGTGATCTTTATCTTTCTCAATATCAGCGTCACCATCATCATCGTCATTGTCATTGTCATCATCATCGTCATTGTCATTGTCATCATCATCGTCATTGTCATTGTCATCATCTTCGTCGTCGTCATCACCGTCATCGCCGTCGTCGTCGTCATCAACGTCATCAATTAACTATCAAAATTCTTGAATTTTTCCATACTCCAGCCATACTGTGTCATTTCTCATCCACCAACGAGAGCTGGTTAATTAATCTTAATGACGTCATAATGACGATCACGTGAGAACATTTTCTGCTCACATTCAATCTGACTACCACTTTATTATTATTATTTATTACTACTTTAACCTTATCTATACAGGCATCATAAAAAAAATCTTCATCATCATCATCATCATCATCATCATCATCAACATCATCATCATCATCATCGTCTTGACCTCTCGTGAACTTTGATTAGGTCTCGTTAGTATGCAACAACTGTTGTTCATTTCCAGTACTTCGACACAAACTCACACATCCATGCACCAGTCTGATTAATTATTCATGTGTTCACAACGCGTGATTCATCCGTCCTGTTTACATTTCAATGCTAATTAACATTCGTTGTTTCCAGGAACGTACGATTGGTTGGCTATTTATAGAATCTTTCTGGGTCGTTGATGATCAGCATTACTCTTCGTTAAAACAGCAGTTTAAAATACTAATTATAGATAATTTGTAGGAATTAAATTCTCGGTAAAGTGCTTAATTGAATTTAGAATGTCGTTATATTAACCCGCTTGTTCCAGGGGTTCAAGCCATGGGTTCAAAGCACATGACCTACCAATCATCATCATCATCATCATTCACCTTCCAACCATCCTTGTGTTCACTCCGCCAACTCTTCTTAACCGTGCATGAACGTGTCTAAATGATGACTGAGTGACACACTTCTTTGCGTAGTTGTGAATAATTGATTCGTTAGTAGCTGTGAATAACTGATTAATTTATTAGTCAATTCATGATCATTTCGTTCTTTCATCCATTGAATGACTTTTAACAATGAATCATTTTCACTTTTAACGCCCATTCACTCGTTCTTTTGTGCGGATTCTTTCATTTTCCACTCCTTCCTTCCTTCCTTCCTTCCTCCCTTCTCTTTTTCCTTCCATCCTCTCATCAGTGCTTTGATGCTCAGAAGAATTCTGGCTTCCTAATGATGACCAACGTACAATTAGCACCTTACCCTGTTAATTACTATTGAAATGTGCCGCTGATAACGGAGAATTTGATTTCAGTCTGAAAGGCAGTAGAAATGTAATTGCTGAAAAGTTTTAAAATGTTATATTTAAATATTTCATAAAATATCATAATTTATATTTAATTACTTCATAATATATTATAATTTTTATTTAAATACTTAATTATATATCATAATTTATATTGAAATATTTCGTAATATATCGTAATTTATATATAAAATAATCATATTTCAGGTGTATATATATAGTTTCATTGAAATTCGAATTCAAAAAATAAATTTCAAATTCAATTAAAATGGTTTTACTTCAAAAAGCGAAACGAACTCAGGAATGTTAGAATTTTGAGAGCTTAATTTTTCATCGTTGTCGTTTCAAAGCATTTCAAGGATATATTTCTACTCACTTGAAAGAGAAGAAGATGACGACGACGACGATGATGTTGATGTTGATGATGATAATGATGGTTATGATGACGATGTCGATGAGTTAGACGATAAGGAGGAGGATATAGTTTAAAATGATAATACTTATAATTAGAGCAAATAATATTTTCCTTACTTGTAAATAAAATGTCAAACTCTATTTAAGCTTTACTGTTATGACATGTCATATCAAGTCAACAAACATAAAGCCATTCATTTGATTTTGAACAGCACTTTTAATCATTATAATAATAATAATAATATAATAATAATAATAATAATAATAATAATAATAATAAATAATAATAATAATAATAATAATAATAATAATAATAATATAATAATAATATAATAATAATATAATAATAATAATAATAATAATAATAATAATAATAATAATAATAATAATAATAATAATAATAATATAATAATAATAATAATAACAATAATAATAATAATAATAATAATAATAATAATAATAATAATATAATAATAATAATAATAATAATAATAATAATAATAATAATATTAAATAAATAACCTCTTATAATAATTGCCACCACTTAAGTTTTCGTACTTTAGACGAGTCTGGTTTTCCAGTACTCCACACCTGAAAGTTCAAAGGTCTAAATCATTACTATCACGACCAGGTTACCTGTATTGAAGCACAGGTACTAAAGTGCAAGGGTATTGATGAGTATAGACCTAAATATGGAAACTTTTACCAGAATATCTTTATTATTTTTAGACCTAACAAATATAACAACATTATTAATTGTAACAATTGCAATATCTGTGATAATTGTATTATTTGTATTACCTGTAATAATTGTATTATTTGTAATACTTGTCATAATTGTAATAATTCGATGAATACTCTAAATTTAAAGTAGGTAATTTTCACCTCGTCTGGTCACACTCACCTGTAAGTGTGGCGTAATTACTCGTCCTAATCAGCATGTCTGCAATGAAACTCTTTGTCACACAAAAACCAAATAATTTAATTATCCTTAAGGGAATGCGTACAATGTTTTGCCATAATTTGTTTGATTAATTAAATTATTCTAGTGATTATAATTATGCATTTAATTAGTTTTAATTCATTGCAATAAATAATTTATTTAATTATATCCATTCATACAATTGATCTGGTTGTCATGTTCGTCCATGTCATATCATTTTTAAGACAACATAATATTATCAAAAGAATTAGTAATAAAAAAAAGTAAGATGTGATTTAAAAAAATAAAAAAGCATTTAAAAGCAATTATAACATATATTATGAGCACATTTCCTCACTTCAACTCGGTCAGTCACCATGAATTTTTAAATCACCACAATTTAAATCAATTAAAGTGAAATAACCTTATTAATACTATTTTAAACTTTAAAGTTATTTAATAAGAATTAAATAATTATATTTTCAAGTTAACTTAAAAACATTATTTTACGCAGAAACGAGCCTACGGCAGCGTGTTATACCAAAAAGTGTTCAATTACATGGACCTCGTTGAGACAGATTATTTTGGACTCCAGTTTACAGACCAGCAGAATATAAATGTTAGTTTCATCAGTTTATATTAAATATATTTTTATTTTATTTTATCATGTACTATTAGGTTATAATTATATAAA
>JAJTWR010000136.1:547500-605000 GCA_021613335.1 Whitmania pigra
AAAAATCAAATAGAAAGAGTTATTTTGGGATGGCAATGGGCCAATGCTTAAAGATAAAGATATATATAATAATAATAATATTATTATTATTATTTTTCTTATTATTAGTTATATTATAACTATTTCACATTGCTACATCTCATGCTGCGACGCATGAGAGTACATTTAAACATTGCTACAGTTCATGTGAACTAGTCCTGCGTGACAGGAAGAACATTAATAAGAATAAATAAAAACAACAATAATAACGATTTCAGATGGATTGAATTATTAATGTTATTAGGTTTTAATTATTTAATATTATTAGGTTTTTATTATTTGATACTAAGTAATCCTCTACTCGTGCGCATGGATTCTCTGTCATATCGAGGTTAAGATTACGATTCTTTAAGATGATCCTCATGAGGTACAAATTTAGGACAAATTGCTGAAGTTATTTATGGCCTGGGAAATTCCCAAGTGCCACTCGACTTGAAGAATTGCATTTTGATAGTAAAATCCAGCTTGAAAAGTGTTAATGTGGAATTGAATTTTGTAATGCAGTCACATTGACTATTTAAACAAATTTTTAAAATATAAATAAGTAATGATTACGCATCATTTTACAATTAATTGCTGTACAAATAGTTCCTGTAAATATACCTTGGTGGTAATGGAACTGCAAGTATTAGACTAAAGTAACAACAACAATAAATAACTTGTTATAATAAGTACTAATTAATCTGACTCATTATAATATTCATTAACATCATTATAATTTTTATTAACATCATTATAATATTTATTAACATCATTATAACAGGCCTTAACATCGTTATAATACGCCTAAACACCATTATAATATTCAGGGTCGTGATGGCAACAACTACACCTTGGGACTGGTGCCGTCGGGAATCCTGGTCTTTGAGAATCTTCAGAGAATCGGTCTCTTTTATTGGTATGTTCAGTTGTCTCATGATTTTCATGTTACCTTTTTGTTATTCAGTTGTAGGAATTTATACGTTAATTATTTATTTATATATTTATTTATTCATTCATTCCATTCATTCGCTCTTTACGTTATTCTTGATTTTTGATTTAATTTCTGAATCATTCAAATATAAAACTTGACTTTTCTGATATCGAAAGTTAAATCGAATGAAATCATTTCGTAATTACCAGGCCAAAAATAACTCAACTGCAGTTCAAGAAGAAAAAAATTATTCTCGAGGTTGTGGAGAGTGATGACCAGGTGAGAGAATGATTTGTATTAATTAAATTAATAAATTAATAAATAAATATATAAATAAATATAATACATATTATTTCCAATTATAATTATAACTACAATCATTTTTTTATTTCGACAGGGCGTGGATCAGGAACACACCTTCATATTCCGTTGCTCCAGCGAGAGAGCCTGCAAGAACCTGTGGAAATGCGCTGTCGAACATCACGGATTCTTCAGACTGAGTGGTCCTTCTAAACCGGTCGGCATGAAGCACTCTTTCCTCAGGATGGGCTCAAGATTCAGATACAGGTACGTTACAAAGACGTAGTTAAAGATAAAATTCCCGCCCCCTCCCCCCCACCCCCCCCCCCCCGGCCCCGTTTTCGCACCCTTTTCAGTTTGATCTGTTTTTTTTTTTCTATTATATTCTTTTTAAAGAAACAAATTTACAAAAATTACATTATAACTCAATCAGTGTCATAGACTAGTTTTACAAAAGATTCACTTTTCGTTATTTAATGGATGTACCTATAGATATACTTATCTACAACAACAAAAACAATGATAATGATAATGATGATGATGATAATATTAATAATAATAATAATAATAATAAAAATAATAATAATAACAATAATAATAATAATAATAATAATAATAATAACAACAACAACAATAATAATAATAATAATAATAATAATAATAATAATAATAATAATAATAATAATATAATAATAATAATAATAATAATAATAATAATAATAATAATAATAATAATAATAATAATAATATAATAATAATAATAATAATAATAATAACAATAATAATAATCATCATCATCCTCATCATCGTTCATTTATATACCAAAGAGTTTCTGATAGAACTTCATTCCGGTTACTGAGCAGCATTTTTAAATCTTCAATTTCTGTGAAAAGCTCGTGGCCATTAATATCCTTGGCTTATATTCTTATCGCTTATCATAATCTTGTAAGCCTCATTTTATACCTTGTCGCCCGGGGAGACATATGTACCCTTTTCCCTTACCTAAGCCTCTGAAAGGTAAGCGACAGAAAGATGGATGAATGGATGGAAAGATGGGATGGAAGGATGGATGGAAGGGTAAAAAAGAAAAGACACATGGAAAGATGAGATGGGGAGGAACAGTTTTGTTTGGATGAGGATGGATCGTTTACATCGAGATGGTGTAAAATTCTTCAGTGGAAGCGAATGATTGAGATGGAAACATTAGATTTTCAAAAGTTCCTCAAATTCTTTTAAACTTAATTGGTTAAATGGTTAATTTATTATTACAATCATTATTTTTAAGAGTTTATTAAGTTTTTTCACTTACTCTATTTGCAAAATTCTTTTCCTTTTCATTATTTCCAATTCAACTGGTCATATTGAGGATGAATATTTGTATTTAACTTGAATTTATCATGAAATATTTGCTTCATAAATAATTAAACTGAAATTTGTTAAAAATATTTGATAAATTATTACATCATAAATAATTTTACTGTTAACCTTTTAAGTAAAAAACATCCTCAAATTTATTAGCAACCGAAAAACGACTATTTAACCCTTGGACTTAAAATGCCTTCGTGATCTTTTAATGTTTCAGTTACAACGATTGCTTGTCATTTCGAGAGGAATTTTCCAGAAAAATTTGTAGACCTTGTCAATCTTGGCAGAGCTTAGCAAAGTAGCGACATTGGCGTCATTATTGAACATTCAAAACTTAAAAAGTGCTTACACAGAGACAATGCCTTAGCTTTTTATGAGAGCCTTTTTAATAGAATTGTTTGCTTAAGTTTTACGCTCATTCCATCCTTTTAAACTTTATTTTTGAATTTTTTTTTAAATGTTACATATCATGAGCTTTTTACTTTTACTAATTTAATGCCATTAATTTTATTGTGATTTTTTTTAAATTTGAAAATATGACATTAACTTGGCATTAAATTTGAAGCGGGAATACTGAACTCCAGTCTTTGACTTCTGTGAGGACGAGAAAAACCGTGAGCTTCGAGCGAAAACAAAGTCAAAGGACTTCCAGACGACTTGATCAATCGAGACAATCTTCTTCTGTCTTTCGTCACTCCTTGAGAGGCAAACCGGGTCAGGAACCTTCCGCGAACATTTCCAGCAACAACAATATTGATGGATATCACAGCATGAAAAGGTGAGTTTTTACATGTTATTGGTTAGCATTCGGGTTGCCGATAGAGAGGGGAAATGATTTGGTGCATCATAGGATATAATTTTATAGGCTCTCAGAGGATGAATCGTTCTGATGACGAAGAACTCGTTTGCTGTATTTTATGTCACAATTGTTCACAAAATCTCAATATGAAATATACCATATGAAATTGTAAAGAGACACATCGTCGAAACTTTGCACCGGGGCTGACCGCTCACCTGAGCTGAACTTCAGTCCACAACCTCGTCGAGACAAGTTTGGAAACGAGCGTTCAAATTTCGACTACAAAATTCATTCAGTTCGATAACTCAATGAAAAAAATCAAACGATACTAGAAGTAATTAGATAAAAAAAAACGCCTTTAAAAAATCTTTCTACTTAAAGGTCAGACGCCACAACAGGAAACGGAACATTGAATCGTCCGAGAAGCTCAAAGAGATTCAACCATCCAAGCGACACCTCATCAGAAGCCCACCACCACCACTTGCAACAACAAGGACAACAATTACAACCTACGGATCAAGACATACAATACAGAAGGAGACAAATACTTACATCTCCTCAAGTCCCAAACGAACAACAACAACAACAACAACAACAACAACAGCAAAGACCTCGTACAAGATCAACGGAACACCCGAGGGTGCGCAGCCAGGGCCCAACAACAACAACAACAACTGCCACAAACACATCACTTGACCTTTCCACGACGACAAAAAGGGGGACCATCAAATCAGAAGCACCAAAAAGACATCCCGTCGACGACACATACCACAAAAACAACGAAATTCTTGCCTCGTCGAACGGCAACAACAATCACGCTCGTAATTTGTCACCTCGGAATGAAGTTCAAGGCCATCTCAGCAACGACAAGAGAATCTCTGAGAAGCTCAAAAAAGAGCCATTTAATAGGGTAAATTTGCATTGCAGATTGGAAATTGTTGACTATTCTATGCTATTCTATTCTATTCTATACTCTTTATTGTAAGTGGAGTTTATTTGGGAGTTGAATTCTTAGCTTAAAGTTACGAAAATTAGTTTAAAAAAACACAAACTATTGTAGTTTATGCATGCGTTGTTATTAAACAGGAAGCTTTACAAAGGCTGATTTAAGTGCTTATGGTAATGAATTAAGTGCAGGGAAATAGTAAACAATACTTTTATAATGCAAATGCAGTCTACATGATAGTTTGCAGCTTTTATAATAAAATGTTCTTTTTTAAAATTAATTATTAATTAATACACTTTTAAAATTACCAGCGAGGTGACTCGAGATTTCAGTCCACAAATATGGCAATGAGTTCAGCAGCTTACAACACAGGTGAGAATGGCTGTGTTTTAGTTTGCTGCAAACTTTTAGGCAAAAAAAATATATAATGATACATTATTTAAAAATAAAATATAAGGTACGTTATTTTAGGCCACCCAGTTCTATAATAAGTAATTATTAATTAATTAATTAATTAATTAATTTTAATCCATGTAGTTCATGTAATACAGAAAGTTTAGCATTCATTGTATGACTGCATTAAACTGTATTAAATTAAAGCAATCCCTTTGTTAATCAGTTAATTATACAATTAAAAACCGCCTTATTCGTTGTTGTCAAATGAATAGTGATACTAATTTATAAAAAAAATTTGAAATTAAAACTTATTAATTATCATTTTAAATCTCTTATTTCTCGACAGATGGCATTTTGAAAAAACCTCGAAAAACCTTTTCAACGAGCAACATGATGGATGTCAGCCCTTCAGATGTTTATGGACCTCAAAAGCCAAAAGTTGATTGGTCGAAATCAACCACCAATCACACTGCTTCTCCACCGCTAACAACTCCAGACGCTCCACAGCAGAATAAATACAAGGAGAACCACAGCAGAGGTAACATTCTCAATACGACGAATAACCAGAATTGTGTTTCGTCACATTCATTTTTAATCTTTTTTTAAATTTATTTTTTTTTACAATAATCATGTTATTATATATTTTAGTTATTTATGTTAAAAAGCTACAATATTTTTATAAACTTATTTGCAAATTGTCGGTGTCATCGCCCTTTTCACTCAATGATTGTCTCTTTATAAAAAATCTGTTTGAATGCAAGAATATAATTTTAGCACGAAATTAAACGTAGAGCTACATTATTCATAAATGACTTCCGTACAATTTCACAGCGTTCCACTCAAGTCTCCAAAAAAAGCCGAAATTCCAGCCACCTTTAATCCACGTCCAAGAACGCATTGTAACAAAGAATACGTCTGCTAAGCATGGAAATCCGGACCTTCCACATCCAGAGCAGACGACTCATAGACTTCCGCTTACTTCCTCTTCGAGTCACAACCAGCACCTCAACCATCATCTAGCAAATTATTCTCGAAATCCAGTCGAACAGCCAATAGCCAGAGAGATCAGCTACTCTCCATCCTATCAAAATCAAGCTCAGTTTCACCCCAGTCAATCCGGTAGGATCCATTTTAACCAACAGCATCTAATTGGTCACCCGTCATACGAACACAACCAATCAAACCCCAGTCCGTTCGGCTACAGCGTCTACAATGCCTCGGGACAAATGGTTGCTAAGCAACAGGCTCCAACAAGGAGGGTTTTCCAAAGAGACGAGAGGTCTAAAAGCGTCGTAATTCTTACTACGGAAGTATAGCACTTGATTAGAATTAATTGATTATTAATCAACTGTCATTAACTTTGACGAGGCTCTCGATGCGTTAAGGAACTTTGTTTTGTGCGAATGTTGTTAGTGAAACTTTAATGCGCGGTCAAAATTTCTTTACAACGTCCTAACTCCGGGACTTTTAAATCAAGACAGAAGATTATTTTATCTTCCGTAAAACTTTTAATTCCTCCATTTTATTTTATCGCTCAGCTGTGTTCGTAGTATTACATTACTTCGGTTCGACTTTAGTGAACGGTGCTAATGTCGGTTGTATTTCGGATTGTCGCGTGAATAGCAGCGGTTTTGCTCGAATTCAATTCAAGAACGAATGAGTTAATAATACATTTTTTTGTCTTTTAATAAAGAACAACTGAAAATACACCATGTAAAAGAAAAAAAATAAAATAAATTCTACATTATCAAGAACTCAGTAGGACCACTCTCACAGGGATAATGTGCGTAAAGGATCAATTCCAACAGGGAGATGGAGACCAATAATAACCAATAATATTAATTTGTAAATGTTAAGCAACATTGGCGTAGATATTAAAAATGGACGTATGAAAGCAAAAATAAATCGAGTTCGATCGATGGGTGGAAATCGAAGGTGGTCAAAAAAAGCATAAAAACCACCGAAGATACTGCTCGACCTTCTTCTTGAACATCACTCGAGTAATTCCATCAAGGTCATCCGACGCGCACACCACGAGCGACGAGGCGCGTGACCTTCATCACCAGGTGAATAACGGCTTCTGGGGGTGCGGATGTTTCCGAGTGAGAAACCTCAAAATGTCCGACAGCGATATCACTCCGACCAACGCCTGGTTTTCGTTCACCACTACCAGTCTGTGCACCTGGAATTGGAGGAATGTCGCATGAATGAAACGTGATTCAAAGCTTATTCGGCACGACGAATTAGGGTCAAAAAACTGCTTTGCAAGGAAAAGTGACTCCTCATATTTTTTGTGGAAAATATAGGAAATTATATGAGATGTTTTCAGTAATCAGTAAATTGGCAAGAAATAAAGACAAAAAATAATAATCAAAAAAATGTAAAATATACAAAAAAAATACTCAAAAAGCATCTCAAAATCTTGCCTCAGCTGAAGCGATCATCTCCATGACTGATCGTAAGGTTGAAGTTTTCAGGCAGGTTTGGACACTGGAAAAGGCCTGATAAAGAACATATTTTAATTAATCTAATTAATTAAACATAGCCTCATTATAATAATGCACATTAGGTACATTAGGTCATTATTAAAATCATGGCAAAGCTTTGTAGAATCAAATAAAAAAATAGTATGAATATCTTAATAGATGTCTTAATATAACGAACTTATTTTTATAAAGAAAATATTTTCTAATTAATAGAATACTGCACATACTGATGATATACTTCATAAACCAACAACCTAATTTAATAAATTATTCGTAATGCAACCATTTTATAAATTATCTCCAATGTGTGAGGACATAATTTTACAAATCATACAACGACATAATCTTATAAAATATTCATATAAATTATGTACAACAATCTTAAGAATTATTTGTAATATGTAACGCAATATTGTAATAATGTAATATTGTAATATATGTAATATTGTAATATATGTAACATGTAACACCAGCACTCAACCTCACCCTCTTCTTGTTTTCAATGGATTTCGCGATGCTAACGCTTAGGTCTAAGTAGGCTTTGTTAGGTGCAATGTTCTAAAACACGACAAACATTAACTCTAAATTAATTCTTAATAACTTAATAACTCTTATTAATTCTAAATGCCTTGCTAAGATCAAAAAATCATATATTCCCTGTGTTTTGTTTCAATCAAGTCAATCAAATGCACCACTAACTGACATTGATAATCTAAATCAATCAGGATCAAACATGTTGTTGACTAATTGACTTAATGAAAATTTTGAATCATTTTCATAAGCATCAATAATTTTTACTTATTTCTAAAATAGAGAGCAGCAGCCTCGCGACACTCACAATGACATCGAACTTGGCGTAAACGTCGACGACCTTCATGTTTTCATCGACCACTGGCAGGGCAGAGATGTTCCTCTTCAGGAGCAGTTTGATTGCTTCAATGACCGGAGTGTCATTGTGGGCCTGAAATTATGTTTTAAGCGCTGAAATAATCTTTAATTATATGTTTTATCTAACTAAATGTGCTTGAATTCAAAATTATTTATTTATTCATAGAAAAAAAATTCATAAAAACTTTGCTAATCCTTTTGATGAACTAAAACCAAAGGCATGGTCTCAAAACAGAAATTAAAAATTAATTTATGCCTTGTCCTGAATAATTGATTTTTTTTAGAGAATAAAAACTTAAGAGATGTAAAATAAACACTTCTTAAGATGTTTTATAAATATTCATCAAAGTAAACAATAAACTGTTTATAAACCAATCTTCTGGATTTAACATTTCTATAACTCTTACACGTCCTCATTAACTGATGAATAAATAAATAAATAAATAAACTCTGACATATCACAAGTAACTGAACACTATTCAGTTCTTATCAGTTACATCACCATCTAATGAGTAGGTAGCATCAACTAATGTACCACCCACATAGGCAAGGTTGTGGTAAGAACCAAGATTCAACTCTTCAAGTGTTTTCTTCATGTACTGTGGCTCAGGCATTTCGTAAATCTGAATAAATCATTAATAAATTTACTTGGCTGGGAGAATCAAATTAATTATTATGTGGCAGTAATAAAGCTTCTTCATAGATATAAGAATGTTGAGATTGTTGTCTTGTATTCCACAAGAAGCTTCTTCTAATTAAATCTTATTTGTAATGAAATACTGAACCGTGAACTACGAGTACTCAAAATCAATGTAAACCTCTCTTTTTTTTAAGGTTAAACTAATTTTTGTTAAACGTTATCACGTTAAAAGAAACATTAATTGAAAAGGGTTAAACCGATCGCACCGAAATAAATTCGATCGAAAAAACCAAACTAGTAAAACACCAACGTAAATGAAAAAGAACCGAAGAATTCTTTTGTGCGTGACGATGAAGAGGGCATCCCCGGTTAAAGGGTCGATGACGGGCAGTCTGTGGACCTGTTCCTCGTGGAGAACTCTTATAGCCTCCATCAATGTCATGTCGGGACTGGCATGCACCAGTGGTTTCTTGTAGTCATCGAGAATCTCTGGAAGGACATACTTAGCTTTACTGTTAATTCGTTAAGTGATTAACATTTATATTGAGCGATTTTAATAAGGGTCACATTAATAAGGTGATATAAATGTCATAACTTTTGTCATTAAACTGTCAAAATAAATAAATAATTATTTGTGTGTATATATAACATTTTGTAACATCATTATTTTATCATTATGCACATCATCATTATCAGCAACATAAAATTTATCATTGACCGATATATTCCTACGCATCCTTGACTTGAAATTAATGAGTTCTTCAGATTAATTAAAAGCCTGCTTTTTCTACTTGTTGATGGACATAATCCTTCAAACTTAAAAGATCAAATCAACAAGCTTTGCAGCCTGAATCTGATTTCCAGCAATTCTCCAAACTTAAAGAGCATATAATTTCTTAGCTCATAATGATAGCATAATTATTCAAATTAAAAGGTTTGTCCTAAGTAATTTTACAATATGAGTGCAATAATCATAATAAAAAAGTAATATTATAATTCATAATAATGTCATTATAAGAAATACCTCAGGACTCACCCCGCCACGTGCAGATTTGGTGGATGTCCAGCTCTGGCATGTCACCCTAAAAAGGTAAACAAACTCATAAATAAATTGGCAGACGACAGAGTTGCAAGTCTGTAAACAAATGTTTTAACAACTCGCCCCTGGTTCTTTGTAGTACGTGACAAGAATTTTTATAAAATCGGTCACTGTCAGCATGCCTGTAATAATTTAGTGTTTTACTTTTGATCTTTATTATTTTAAATAAATCATCGATATCATATTGCATAGATTAACATAACACCATTTTTGTTGCTACATCGATGCAGAAAGACAAAGTCTGTTTAATAATTTGTCAATAAAAGAATTGAAGTTGCACGAAATATTCAGACAACCACTAACCCACGTAGCACTTTTTGTCGGGGTCCCACAATGGAGCAGCCCTCACGCCCGTGTACATGAGAGCCAGGAAGGCCTTTTTGATCTAATCATGTTACCTTTATTACTTAATCAATTTCTTTTTTCTAAAAATGTTGTTTGGCAAGCCAAATATAATTTCAACCAACACACACAATCCATTGTTACTGACAATGAATCATCCAGATTTAATAAACATCTTACAACATGGATATCAAATTCTAAATTCGTACACTGATCTTCGTGTCAAAGACAACCAGCTTTGAGCTAGTTGGAATGAGATCATAGCAGTGGTACGCAGCTAGAGCTTTGGCATAAACTGCCTCTGGTTCATCATCTAGACATGCAATGTAAATATTTAGAAATGCAAAAGATTTTAATGCAATTGCTTCAATAAATGTTACCTAGCACTTCCATGATCATCTCCTCTTCTTCTGCCATGACCTATGGATACTTTTTAAATATATAATTGTATCTCATTTAATTAATTAGTATGGATGACTAACATTTAAAATCTGTGAACTCTTGTTTCTTTCTTTCCATATTAAGACCTGACGTGACTTAGGACTGAGCTGAGAGATATCTACTTATTTAAATAACGCCATATTAAAAAAAAACAAATTAAATCAATTGAAATTATAATGTTTCAAAAACAAGATTAGCAACTTAATCTTATCGCTTTAAACCTTTATCAGTAAACGGTACTCTAAGTAAATGGGGGTGCTTGTGCATTATTAAAATCGATAAATAATACAGGAGTCGTCAGATGTAAGTCCCAATTTTTCCTAACACAAACATCGCTTCACGACACAAACCGAGATCAGAAGTTCAAGGTTGATACTGTTTACTTGCCTGTGACTTTTAAAATGTCTTCAAGGTCGCGGGTTGGGGAAATTTCTGTTAAGTATCATATTGTCTTGAATTTGCTGAATAAAATCTTCCAATGCATTTTTAACAAAACAAATTCTAAACGAAAAGTTGATTTACGGCACACTGTTTGTCTGCTATAGGTTAGAAACTGACATTCAAAAGGTGATTACCTAAATATCAATGAGACCATATGGCTCATTAGTATTTCGAAATTATTGACAAAGAAAAAGTCACAAAAATCATTTAAAATGACAAAAATCCCAAGTTTAAAAACGCGCACGTTGAAGTGCCCAGAAGTCTTTAGAATATGCTCTGTTCATTTTGCGGTCGTGAAGCGCTTGAATTTTGTAAAAATGGAGCTGGGAAAACTGATAGAACGAAAAAAGTAGAACCGGCAACTGACTTAGAGAAGTGGCGTCTGACATGCATCAATGGGAGGCGAAGTTGGAATTTCTTGAGGGATGTCGATGAAGATTTCTCATCTCTCGACAGGCCTCAGACATTTCTTGAGAAATATCTGCTTGGAATTGATGAAGTACGCATACATTCTTGAAGTGCGAAAGTTAATCTGCCCTGAAATTATTCTTCAGAAATAATACAACTGAATATTTAGATACAATGGCTAAACATCAGAACCTCCGAATGTCATACAAGTGCATTTTTAGAAACCGACTTTTATTCGACAGGTCAATAAAATAGTGTATAGTTAAAAAGTAAATTTTTAGCCGGAAAATGAGGTCGTAACGTTTCAACCGAAAAAGAGGAGTCTTGACAAAGCAATTGAAGATGGGGTCAAATTCCTGTGCAAGCTGCAAGCAGAGGATGGTCAATGGCCAGCCGATTATCGTGGAGCTGGATTCATCATGTCAAGTAAAATGAATTTGTTTTCCTATTATTGTAATAACATAAACAAGGACTTCAATTGTTTTTGAATAATCCTGGAGAATATAAATTTCATTGAAAGTCTTTAAAACCTGAGATAATTTTAAGATATTCTGGCTTCGTCATGCTATTAAGTTTCATTAAAAATGCATCAAAACGCTTATTATACCTTAAACTTAGTACCAAACCAGACAACATTTTGCATTTTGTCAGGCCTCGTCATTGCCAGTTATGTTACTAACACCCCTATGGAAATGGAGCAGAAACTGGAGACGATCCGAGGTTTCAGATCATCACAGTGTCCTGATGGAGGATGGGGAACGTTAGTAAATTTAATAAACTTTGCGACATGCTGTTCCAAGAAGTTGTGATATAAATCGAAGGCACTTATTACACCGTTATTCATTGGTAGTACGAAAATATACGTTTTATTAATTTTAATATTAGTATTATTGTTAAATATACTTTGTTACTTGCATTGAATAATATTAGCACCGCCTAATTGCGGCAATTAATATTAGAAACCTGATTGGACCCCCAACTGTTCTTGGAATTACCTTGGCTTACATCTCCATGAGGATTCTTGGGGTATCTCCCAAGGACCCTGACCTCTTGAAGGCTCTCAACATTCTTCGTTCGCTGGGTGGAGTTAACTTGATATTGTATTATTAGTAATAATGATGTCATATGCTAATTAAATTATGATGTTATTTTAATTATTATTATTACGCCTATCCAGGTGGTACTGTTGCCAGTCCTTCTTGGGGAAAGTTTATGTTGGCAATCCTAAACTTGTACAAATGGGAAGGAATGAACTCCTTTTTGCCAGAGCTTTGGTTAGTAGAAACATCTCATTGAACGAAACATTGCGGAATTTGTTGGTTAAAATTACAATTGAATGATCGCCATTTTCCTCATTAACAAAACAAATTATTAACGACGTTGTACAAATGAATGACGACAGGTACATGCCTGAATTTGTACCATTTCATCCAAGCAAGACATATTGCCACTGCAGGCAGGTTTATCTGGGCATGTCTTACTGCTACGGAGTTCGTCTTACGGCTGCAGAAACTGAACTCACTAGGCAGTTGAGGGAGGTGATTTCAAACTATTTTGAAATAGATTATTACTTAAATTAAATTTTGACATTGTCTTGTAAAGTTTTAATGTCCCTCGTTTTGTAACAAAACTCAACGTAATGCTGCACTCGATGTTTTCCTAGCCTCCAGTGGAAGAGCTACATAAATGTTCTAGTTTATAAAAATGTTTCAATAATTATTAAATTATTAGGAATTATACGAAGGGGAATACGAGAGGATTGATTGGCCGAAGCAGAGGAATAACGTGTCCGCTGCTGATCTCAGTGTTTCTCATTCGTGCATGTTTGACACTTTCCTCTGTGAGATAATTATCTGATTAGCAAATGAATTTAATCAATTTTTGTTTGTTATGTTAATATTTTCACTTCAGATTAGAAAAATGCACTACATTACTTAATTTAATTTAGTAATGCGTTATAAGAACTTCACAACCTCATAACCACAGTAAATGAACAGACATTGAATGCTAACATATAATTAACTAAAATTAATCATAAATTGATAAAAAATAAAAACTGAAGTTTAAAACTGTTGAACAGACCTGGCCAATATATTCGAAGATTATCATTTCCCGCCATTGAGAAAGAAGGCCGTCGATTTCGTGTACGAAAACATCTGCTTTGACGATGAAAGCACAAGTTATTTGACCGTTGCCGGCGTATGTCATCATTTGTATTTTAATTATATATAATTAATTTAACAGATATTTAATATATTAATTTAATCATTTCCATTCAAAATACTTCAGCTGCTCGTGAATTCAATTTTGAGGCTCATTTTTGTTATTATTCCTGATAATTATCGTTATTTGCCTCCTCCCAACTAGCTAACAAAGGCAATTCAGATGATCGTCAGGTGGCATAAAGATGGTCCTGATAGTGATCCATTCAAAAAACATCAGGATAGAATCCGTGATTACCAGTGGTACTTAAAGATACTTTCCATTGATCGATGCCTTCACAACAACCGATATGTATCAATTATTAAATCAAATATTACAGTAATGAGCTTTATACTTTAATATAAGCATGCATTCAATTTAGTTATTTTTAAATTAATTAAGAGGGTTGTTTTCCTGCGGGCGAAGGCAAAAGCAAGCATTCTTTGAGTGTCGTGTCCGCACCCCAGCGTGCACTCCCACTTCATGGTCAGACCCACATGGTCCAATGGTCATGACTTGGCCTCTCATGATGGCAGCACGAATTCGGATCCCGTTGCGGAGCACCGTCCTTAATAATCTAGCTATGCAACGGACTTAATGAATTACAACTGCGCTTATGCATAAAATATTGTGATAAATTATAATTAGGAAATGTTTAACTTGTCTCAACGATTATCTGGGCACTTAAGAAAATTATTCGTTGTTGTAACAAATACGATGTTAATAACAGCATCAACAACTATAAGGATGATGATGATGATGATGATAATAATAATTATTAATTATTAATAGCAACAACAAAAAATAATACCAACAGTGTTACTAACCTGTCATCACACTCATCTACTTTCATTAACATTTCAGGATGGGATGGGACGGGATGAAGATGATAGTAAGTGATGACGCAATTACATTATAAATAAATTACAATTTATTTAATAAATAATAAATGTAATAAAAAAATTCGCTCCTTATCAGTGTATTAGCGGTAGTCAAACTTGGGATTCTGCTTACGCTCTGCAAGCAATCATCGAGGTTTCGTTGAGTGACTTTACTTTTTTCAACCAAATTTTTCTATAATTATTCGGTCATTACATTAAACGTGAAAATGTTAAATTACACACATATAGTCAAATTTATCTCCGGACACCGATGATGAACTTAAACAAGTTCTGGAAAGAGGGGCCGAATTCTTGCTTTTGGCCCAAAATTCTTGTCAGAAAGCTGATTATCGAAAGCATTTCAGAGAACCTAATAGAGTGAGTTGAATTATTTTGTTACCACTGCAAACATGACAGTTAATAAAGAGAATTTCGAAGCATTGAAAAAAGAATATCGAATGTTTTTAATTAATAAATAAAACATTCAAGTCAGATGTAATTAATTATTTAACCCATCAATATATTTAACAAAGACATGTTTTATTTTGCCCACTATTACCTAATTTGAAGCAAAGATTAAGCCGCAATTTGTATTATTACAAACGATAATAAATAAGCAAAAAATATATAAATGTTATTTTCATTTATCCCAAGTAAATAACCGCACTGATGACGTGATAGTAAAATTTTAACATATCTGTTAAAGGCTTGGATGACATTAAGTATTTTAATTGATGTAATTAATATAAATCATATTTTTTCAGGGAGGTTTTACATTCGGCACTAGAGAAAACGATTGGACAGTCATTGATTGCACGGCAGAGGCCATTAAGACCCTCATGAAACTCAAGGACTTGAATATCGACGTTGACGGGAAGGAGGGATGGAACTTGGAAGACAGGTGTAAAACGGCAGTGGATCTGGTAAAATATCATTTGTATCAACATGATTTTCAGCCACGATCGCTTTAACCTTAATTCGTTAATGTTAATATCACCACTTATATCATTTTAATAATAGTATGGTAAGATGAGGTAGTAAGCTTATTAATTTATCATGTCGATTTTAGATTTAAATATTTTGCTGAAATGAACGTTGAAAGAGCTAACTGGAAAAGATGTTAATGTTTTAGTTACTGAGCCAGCAAAATACTGATGGGGGATTTCCAACTTATGAGAAGAAACGAGGTTCAAAATTGCTGGAATTGTTCAACCCATCGGAAATCTTTGGTATTTGTGAATATGATTTGTTGTTTAAGGTTATGGTTTCTAAATTTTTTTTACGTCAAAAATAACTACATTGCTAAGTTTTTAAACAATTTAAATTCCCAATTTCTTTTACAATGAATCGTCTCTTAAATTCTTATTCAAAACGTTCTTTTAATATTTCTTCATTTAATCAAGAAATTATTTACATTCAGACTCTGTAATGGTCGATTATTCTGTCATTGAAGAGAGTTCTGCTGTCGTGCAGGTTCTGACTAAATTCACAGCACGTTACCCCAATTATCGTTCTCAAGCCATAAAGTAATAGATTACAACACTTTTAGCTTTGTTATTTGTTATTGTTATTATAATTGAAAATTATTATTACCTTGATGTTATTATATTTTATAATCAATATTATTTATAAATAATTAATAATGTTCGAAGAATATATGCTATTATATACTTACTTATTTATTATATACTTATATACTTAATTATTTATTATATTGTATACTCACAACAAGTTCAATAATATATCCACATTATTCTTTGTAATAACTATTAATTTGATGCAAATTTAATTTAAAAAATTATGTAATTAACTTTAGTAAGGCTGTTAAAAGTGCAATGGAATACATTTTGTCTGTGCAACGAGATGACGGGTCTTGGTATGGGTGAGTGAATATATACCCTTTTGGACACTTTATCATTTTGTTTCTTTGATTAATAAAAAAAAGTAATTCGAGATTCAAATTCAATTCGCATCTGGATTTGTGTCAAGCTTTCCTTTTTTTAATCAGTACATGGGGAGTATGTTTCACTTATGGTTCTTGGTTTGCATTGGAAGCATTTGCCTGTGTGGGACTTGACTACTTATCTCCAAAAGGGTAATATTAATATTATATCAATATTTTGTTAATAATCAATGCTATTATTTGAAGCAAAACATATATCGCTTTGAACTGCTTATTATTACGTCATTTTAGTAGTTGCTACAAATCATTACGTCTTTGCATGATATTTGTTCTAGTACATACTATTGAACATGTGCCAATATCTCTTGAAATATACTTTTACTCTTGATACTACTTTGTAATGATACTACATTGTATTGATACCACTTTGTGTTGATACTACTTAGTATTGCTACTACTTTGTATTGATACTGCTTTGCATTGATTGGTTTCTCAGTTAAGAATAAAATGGGGAGGGAAGGGGTATGAATTACCGCTCGATTTGTTTCGTTGATAATTTGATATCTCATAATTTTATATCATTATAATACTTCATAACTTTAAGACCCCATCCTCAACTTTTGCTGACATGCAAATGGATCGTATCGAATCAGAACAAGAAGGATGGAGGTTGGGGAGAGAAATTCGAATCTTGTACTTCGAAGGAATACGTATCTGACGAGTCACAAGTCATTAACACTGCCTGGGTGTTGTTGGGATTGATGGCTGTGAGGTTAGAACTTGAATCCGATAGCGTTTTGTGTTTTATTAAATTGCGCTTAATTTTAAAATGAATATTAAGATTTCCGGATATAAAAGTCATACAACAAGGTATTGGATTCCTGCTGAGCAGACAGCTTCCAAAAGGCGACTTTCCCCGGGTACGACCGCAGTTCGTTAATGTTTGTCTGTTTTAAGTTATTAATGGCTAATTAAAGTTTGAAGCCTATGCATGTAGCAAATTTTCATGTGCTTTTCAGGAAAACGCTTCCGGAGCTTTTAGCAGAACCGGTTGCACTTTGGATGACTCATACAGAAACTCTTTCCCCTTAATGGCACTGTCCAGATACAGATCCATTTATTATTACAGCGCAACCCAGTTGTAACAAACTTGCTACGAAAAATTGCCGCAAAACTTATCTGAATTCGATGCTTTCTTTAGGTTGCAATGTTGCAATCATCATATGATTATTTGGCGTGATGATTTCTCCAAGTGATAGAAAATGTTATGATTAACAAAGCCCGGATTATCTATTGGATGAAATTGCTTTTGAGAGTTGCTTAAATAAATCTTTAAAAAATGTAGAAATAAATCAGCTGGTCTTTACGGTAACACATGGTTGTTAAAAGTTAAAAGTTGTAAGAATTGTTTTGAATCACTTGTCTTCCGCCAGCAGACACTTATATCATGGTAAAAACCTAGTCTTTAACGTAGCTGAAGTTAGCAGACACTTAAATTTAATTTCTAATGCGAAATTTCAAATTATAATATTTGGAAACTACGTTTCAAATGCTTTTCAAAAATGTTTATAAATCAATTGACGGAAGATTTTAAAATTTTTGAAGTTATTAGAAATTTGAGGAATTCGTTCAAAAGTCTTTTTACTCAGTAACTACGACTTTACAACTGACGAAATGTGCATCAAAATGTTCGTTAAGATTTCTACTTTCCAAATATGTATACCTTATTAGCTGATAAATTTGGGGAACAACATAAGTGCTTAAAAAATCGCGAGACATCTTAAGCGGAAGTCCTTCCATTAATGGAATGTCTTGCAAGTCTTCTTACTCAGTAACCACGTCTTTACGACTGACGAAATGTGCATCAAAATGTTCGTTAAGATTTCTACTTTCCAAATATGTATACCTTATTAGCTGATAAATTTGGGGAACAACATAAGTGCTTAAAATATCGCGAGACATCTTAAGCGGAAGTCCTTCCAGTATTTAATTGCCGTACGAGTTCTTTTACTCAATAATCACGAAGTTTAGACTGATCAAATAAATGTGCATCAAAATGTTCCTTAAGATTTCAACTTTGTTTTATAAACATATTCGCTTATGGATCTGCATAAATACCAAAACATCCCAATCCTCGAACGCTAGTATTTACATGCTTGCATTTTATCATGTCGAAAATGAACTAA
Organism: Whitmania pigra; assembly: GCA_021613335.1. NCBI lineage: Eukaryota > Metazoa > Annelida > Clitellata > Hirudinida > Haemopidae > Whitmania > Whitmania pigra. The sequence continues at coordinate 566,176 of JAJTWR010000136.1, forward strand.
GCTTCCGATATTATGTCTTTGATGAAATCCAATTTGGAAGCCACGGTCGTAAATAGACCATAAGCAATTAGATTCGTAGTTATCATAAAGAGTAAGTTCCTAAAGTAGCTTCCTTTCTTAGGCAGGCTTCCCGTCCTTTGAAGTATTTGATTTGCTAACTAATACTTGATCTTTGTCTTAAAATGATCACTCGTGAAATCTGAATGCGCACAATGTCAATCTAATAGGAAGTTGAACCAACAGTTCAAAGAAAAGGGAATTTCAATGAAGAATTGTAGAGAGTGTGGTAGTCTTGTTATATATGTGGATATGAACGCAATAAAATGTAATTGATTATAACTATATTCCATGTTCAATCATAATTCTATTTCAGCATCAATTATACTACTCTGAATTCATTCCACATTTTTTACGTGAAATGGATAGTGCAGAATTGGTAAATTCTGGAGCAAAAGCAAATAGATTTTATCATTCTAATTTCATGGCCAAATTTTGTAAGAACTTTGTGCCAACTCTGCCATTTTGGACAAACTTGATGCAGGGTTAGTATATTGAATGTTATACGACAACCACAAATGTAACATAATATAATATTTAAGGAGACCTTGGGTGACATGGAACTGGTAAACCATACCAGAGTTTATCCGAAATATATAATCGCCACAGAAGTAGTTCCAATCAGGTTTTTGACTAGAATGTTTCTAACTGAGTTATAACTTGTTAGTAATTATATAATAATTATAATGAAGACCTACACAAAAGACAATAGAACCCAAGGCCTCATGGAAAAAAGCCGATGGATCCTCAAGAAGTTTTAAAACGATTAATTGACGCATTTAATTTATTTTTCAAGAATCCAAAGTTTATTCTCACCATAGCGAGACCAATCATTAATTTATCTTAAGTAATCCAGTGATTTATATTTGTTAATTCGAACAAAAATTTTAAGCAAGTTTTTATGAGAGTCTTTCACAAAAAATCAGCAAAAATATTATAACCCCGTAAGTGTGCTTTGGTTTTCTTGGAGTCATGTTTTTATGAGCTATCAGCTGATCACGGTTAACAAATTAGCAAGCAGACACATCGTACCAGTGAGTGATGCGATAATTAGACACTTTATAAACTTTGAGCTCCAAAAAAGTTTCGATTTTAAGTTCACTTATTTATTGAAAAATTTCCTACATTAAAATGTTTTCCTCGTTATTATCGGATAATTCTTTTATATACCGAAATCCATCGAAAAGGAATCGCGGCGGACCCCAGAGGACGGAGCCAGCAACGGATCTGGAAAAATGGCGTCTGTCGAATGTAGATGGCAGACAGACATGGCACTTCTTGAATTCCGATGATTTGTATCTCCAAGAACTCAACCGACCACAAACATTTCTTGAGAAGCATTTGTTGGGAATCGATGAGGTGATGAATTATTGTGGCTGTGGAAAGCGTAGACAGAAATGCGCATTGTTTAAAAAATAATTAAATTAATAACTGAATTAATTTCAACCTTTGATTAAAAGGGACTCTTGAGAATATCACATAATGTTACTGCGAACCACTAAAAGACTTGTGAAAAGGAAAAGACTTACATGAAAATATATTTAAAATATTCTTTAGACAGTAACAACACAGCCAAAAGGGAAAAAATCTCTTAATGATGCCATCTCCAGTGCTGCCAAATTTCTTTGCAGTCTTCAGGGTGAAGATGGTCATTGGCCTGGAGATTATGGAGGGCCATTGTTTCTAATGCCTGGTTGGAAGATTTGGTTCTCTCCTAATTGGAATTTAATATTATTTTGAGTTAAAAGTAACTAACTAACAACATTTAATAAAGTACTTAATTAATTCTATTTTATTCCAAATTATTTATATCAATAAACACAAATGAAACCATCATTCAAGTTTGAATGTCTAAGAAAATTAATTACTATCAGTAAGTCATCTTTTTTCTGACATCTCATTCACGGTCACTCCGTGTCCACAAATAACAGACCCATAGTCACAATTCAATGGTTTGTAAGTGTGGTATGGGTTGTCCAAAGAGTGGGATACTCATAGAGTTAGGATCAACCCATGAGCAGGCATAATTTTGTTTTTGTTTTTAATTTATATTTATTTCTTGTTCTGCTCAATAGAGGAAAAAAAAGTTTTTCATTACTTTTTTTTTACAATCATTTCTATTCTTTGTTGTAATTTTTACTTTGATAATTTTTTTAAATTAAAGTTTATTCCTACCACATTTTATTTTAGTAAATTATATTTCATACATCACGAAAAAGCATCATAAATAAGTCAGAAAGTCTCTAAACCTAACGACTCATAATATTCTGCATTTTGCCAGGCCTCATCATTTCCTGTCATGTAACTAACACCCAACTGGAAATGGAGCAGAAACTGGAGATGATCAGATACCTCAGATCAGTCCAGTGTCCTAATGGAGGATGGGGACTGTTAGTACATTTCATAATTACTTCTGATGTATTTATTAAATATATAAGACAACTATTATGTCTTATTAACTATTATTGATCTTTATCATTCAATCTAGTCTTTATCCAATTTTTATCGCTAACACAAATTTCCATTAAATAAATTTTCAGATCATTAATAATATTTCACCAATAGGCACACCGAAGGTCCCCCGACCGTCCTTGGCACTGCCCTGAACTACGTGTCCATGCGTCTGCTCGGAGTGTCCCCAAAGGATCCTGTTCTCTTGAAAGCTCTTGAGTTGCTTCATTCGCTCGGTATGTTTCACCAAATGTTTATTAAGAATTTATTTTTGCTTAACTTTAACTTAGCTGACCTCAACAAATTATTGTTATCATTAATCAGGATTATTTTCTTAATAATGTATTATAGTATTATTAATGTATGACAGTATTATTGTTAATTTTTTAAAAATATTTTTCTTGATTATTTAATTTATTGGTGATCCAATCTACATTTAATGTTTATTTAATTATACAATTATTAATAATGTTAATATTTTGTTCCAATTATTGAATCCAGGTGGAACTGCTTCAATTCCTTCCTGGGGAAAGTTTTGGTTGTCAATCCTCAACTTGTACAGATGGGAAGGAATGAACACTCTCCTGCCCGAGCTTTGGTTAGTTGTTTGAGTTTTAAATTTTCTAATTTTTAAATGTTACTGGCACCATAACTTACTCAGAGTTGGTGAGAGAATGTATTTTATTTATTTATTTATTTAAACCAATATTATTTATTTTACTTTGAAATAATATTGTTATATCTGAATTATAAATAATTTTAGTTGGAAAATAATTAAATATTAATTGTGATGCAAGGAACACTGAAGCAAAGCATTTTATGGAATTAATTCATTACATTTTATTCAAAATTGTTAATTATTGTTTAAAAAATCATTGTTTATTTTTTGCTAAGGTGCTTGCCAGAATGTCTGCCCTTCCATCCGAGCAAAATGTGGTGCCATTGCAGGCAGGTTTACCTGGGCATGTCTTACTGCTACGGGGTTCGCTTTGTTGGCGAGGAGACTGAACTCATTAACCAGCTGAGAGAGGTACTCGTCGGGAGTAGATGGACATTTTACACTTCAACAATTCAACGTTTTATTGAAATAAATATTGTTTTAAATAAATATATATAAATATTATTTACAATGTAAATATTGAAATCATTTTCATGAAACTAATTTGCATGTCACGATCTTATTCTATTAATTTTCTATGATTTATTTATTATTTCTAAGCCATAGAAACAACGCAATGATATACAAAATATCTACCTAGTCATCTTGTCTTTCTTGTCTGTGTTAAGTAAAAACAAAGAAACAATTAATTAATAATGGCATAAGTTAATTTATTATTCTTGCCTCCCAAATCTCAAAATTCATTAATATTTCAATAATTATCACCAATTATTATTAACCCATTATTGTGATTTTTTTAATTACACATAAATGAACTGTTATTTTTTTCCTTCAGGAGCTCTACAATGGTGAATATCATTCAATTGATTGGTCCAAGCAGAGAAACAAAATATCCGAGGCAGACTTGTACACACCACACTCCCATCTCTTGGATTCTGTTTTCTGTGAGTTTCGGGTGTAAATAATTAAAAAAAACATTAAAAATAAATTAATGCAAAAGATTCAATTTATTATTTATTAATTAATTTTATTCACTCCAGGTCTGGCCAATGCTTATGAGACTTGTCACATTTCAAGCTTCAGAAAAAAATCAGTGGATCTCATTCACGAACACGTCTGCTTCGATGACGAAGTCACCGATTGCATAAGCATCGGACCTGTAATGTCTCCAACATTCATTTTTCTTATTTTCTGCTTTAGATAACATCTATTGTTGTTACTGATCAAAATTATTTTATATTAATTGATTGGATACTAATATACAATTTTGATGTTTGTTGATTCAATTAGGCAATCATCTTTAAATTAAAATAATAAACAATATTAAATAATAAAACCAAAACAACTTCAAGTTTGAATTTCTCAAAAACTAATTAAATCATAATTTATTCATTTATGCAAATGTTTTAAATATCAGGTATCAAAGACAATTCAGATGATTGTCAGATGGCATAGAGATGGTCCTGATAGCAATCCATTCAAAAAACATCAGGAACGAGTTCGTGATTATCTGTGGTATGAACCAATAACCATAACCGATGTCTAAGTTATAGATGGCTATTCAAATTCATCGTTGACAACCAGTTCGTTTGCAAACATTTTGTCGTTTTCAGGCTCGGTAAAGACGGAATGAAAATGTCTGTTAGTTATTTAAAATTCTACTAATTACGTTCCAAAAATTTCTTTTTCTTTTGTCATGCTTTGATAATTTAAGGTAATTGCACAAAGTTTCATTAAATGAAGTAAGTATTATGTTTCTAATTTAAGTTCCTCAATTGTTTTGAAAGGGTACGAATGGTTCTCAACTATGGGATACTGCATTTGCTCTGCAAGCACTGCTGGAGGTAGATAACTCTTATAAGTACATAAGTAACTATTACATTTTTCAATGCTTTTACTTTTAGTCAAAGAAGAGCTTAAATTTGAAGATGAAAGAAACTTTACTGAACGGCAAGCAATTCTTGGAAGTGACCCAGATTTCAAAACAAAATCCAGATTTTGAAAAGTATTACAGACAGCCTAATAAGGTTGATATGGTTGTTTGCATTCATTGTTATTTGTGTTAATTAATATTATTTATTTAATAATGAGCACATGCAAAGAGATGATTCACCTTTAATAAGTCATCACATTCTAAGTATCTCACATGAAAATAATTTCTAAAAAAGTTTATTAATTCCAAAAATTAATAAATAAACTTTCTTAACTACATTTTAAAGGGTGGTTTCCCCTTTAGCACCAGAGACTGTGGATGGATTGTGTTCGATTGCACAGCAGAGGGAATCAAAGCTTTGATGATGTTAAATGAGGATGATGAACTGGTTGAAGAATTCCAAGAAGAGAAGTCTGAAGGTTACTCTAGAGATGCTTGGGATGCTGAAGAAAGATGTAAATGCAATGTAGATCTGGTAAAGAAACTCTTGCATTTACGTTAATGTATAACTATCTTATTGCATAAACTAGTTACATTGTAACAGTTGCTTAATTTATTTTGTTTAATTTTGTTATTGATTCTTATGTTAATGGTTTTCTTGATCAAGCTTTTAAGTGGTCAGAACAAGAATGGTGGGTATGCCTCTTATGAGAAGAAAAGGGGTGGAGTTTTCCTGGAAATGCTCAATCCGTCCGAAGTTTTTGGTGATTAAAGTTGAAAACAACTTTCAACAATATTATATACATTATTAATTAGTATTTCATAATCGTCTTGTTAATGTTGTTCAGGTGATATAATGATCGACTACACGTACGTGGAATGCACCTCAGCTGTGATGCAAGCTCTTAAATATTTCACTGATCACTATCCAAAGTATCGCTCCCAAGATATCATGTAATGACTTCTAAATTTGAAACTAAACATGGGTAATGCACAGCTACTGAGAGGCATTGCATTAATAATATGTCTGGTTACGTTGTTATTTATTGTGGCTTGAAAGCGTTAGCAATAAAAGTTAATAGTATATGTAATTATAAATGACTTGATATTTACTTATCAAGGATGGCACTAAAACAAGGATTTGACTTTGTTCTGAAGAGTCAAAGGGAAGATGGATCTTGGTATGGGTAAGTTGCTTTCCATTACTTTAGAAAGTTAAGCTACATTTTTTTAATATACAGAACCTTTCAACTGCAAAGCATTAATTATCACTTAATTTGAGATTATATTTTCGTAAACTAAAAGTCAATTATTTAATTGATGTTACTTTAAAGACTGAAAAATATTAAAGGAGAAATCCTGATGTTACTTACTCAATGGTATAAAATGGTAAATAAGTAATTGATTGATTGAAATTATGGGATAAAAGTGTAAATAAGTGATTGATTGAAATCATTGCATAAAATGGTAAATAAATATTTGCCTTTATTTTATATATTTATTATAAGTATTTATAATATTTGTATCAAAACCTAACATTTGTGTTAAAAACTAATATTTGTATCAGAAGCTAATATATGTATCAAAACCATACCTAAAATGTTCCAAAACTTTATTTGCATTGGTCAAAGATGAAGTTGAAATTAGTTATTATTTAATTTTATTTATTACTTAATTATTTTTATTGTTTGTTCAGTTCATGGGGAGTTTGCTTCACTTACGGTTCGTGGTTTGGATTGGAAGCATTTGCTTGCATGGGACTCGATTACAAATCCTCATTTGGGTGAGTTTATTAATTATTTCTGCAATCAGAAACATTTAGATAATTAATTAATTAACCATCAAAGGATCCAGTGACACCTGTTCACAAAAAATGATACTTAATATAATGTAAGACTCTCAATATAGAATGATTTTGAAACCTATTAGCCTGTTAGCTACTTTTAACATGCTACATGAACAAAGTTTGAATTATTTAATTCCAGCCTGCATTGTCAGGAAATGGTTGGATACTATGTAAATGGTATATAAGATTAAAAAGTGTCTTCAAATCCTATTCAGCTGTATATGGCACTCAAAAGATCAGCTTAGATAATAGGAATTTTATTAAAAATCGATTTGATTTATTGTTATTTTCAAGGAACTTCTTAACATAGTATATCATTGCCACAACTTTTTAAAGAAACTTTTGATCTTAACCCATTTCAAATCGAACTATTGGGTTAATTTTGCTTTATTTTTTTCATTTTCTAAAATTCTCTTTGGAATAAATTTGAATCAAAGCAATCCTATGTTTTAGTTTCATAATCATGGAATAACTTAACTTTATCCAGCTTCAGTCTCCATCCCCAGCTTTTGAAAGCATGCAATTGGCTTGTTTCCAAACAGAATCTGATGGATGGCGGTTGGGGTGAAAACTTTGAGTCGTGCGAACTGAAGGAATATGTTCCCTCTCCAACCTCACAAATTGTTAACACTGCCTGGGCATTGTTAGGTCTTATGGCTGTGAGGTAAGCCTCTGTATCTATTTCATTCATATTCATTTCTACTTTTTGACAAAATGTTTCATGCCAAATGTTGACTTATTAGATCTTTGGGAAATAGGCTTTACTGTTCGAAATATTTTGGCTTAAGAAAGTCTTAAGAAAATTGTTGATAAATTGTGTTACAATAGTAAACCAATTATCATGTAATGAAACCAAATCTCGTTTCGTTTTTCAGATATCCTAATGTGGGAGTTATCGAACGCGGTATAGAGCTTCTCCTTAGCAGACAACTCGCTAATGGTGATTTCCCCCAGGTAATTGTTAATTATTTAAAATAAGTTATTTTAAAGAAGTTTAACCAGCATTAATCTAATTATTATCTCGTTATGCTATTTAGAATTACCTTATTTTACTCGCTTATTAATATAGCAGCGTTGCACGGAGGGTGAATAATAATAAGAATAATTCATTTGAATTTTTCAGGAAAACATCAGTGGCGTCTTCAACAAATCCTGCAGCATTCACTACGACTTGTACAGAAATATATTTCCCTTGTGGGCGTTGTCCAGATATAGAGCCACATATAAACATTTTGATGCAGCGGAATGTGAAAATTAACATTTCATTTTAAAACAACTTATCACATTTTATATTTATATAAATTTAAAAATATCACGTTTAACTTTTATATGACATTGAAATCGGTTTTCGTGAAAATATTGCCTGAGATTCGTAGACTAGAAGCGCCTAATCAAACAAAAACTCTGAAATCAACAATCATTTGTCGATACGTCCGAAAACATCACCGAAGTTGTAAAAGGAAGCTTTCTCCGCTTCAATGTTGTAGTAATATGATCCTCCTTGTGAATCAAAATCAGAGATTTCAGGAGACTCCTTACTTTCATGAAATTGCAGGTTGTGAACCTCGGAATTGAAACCCTGGAGAGCTTCTAAACTATGGTCATCCACGCTAAAGTGGAGACCGTTAGTGTTGAGTTCTGTCATCTTCACTTGGGAGTCATTTTCTAGAAAACCTCCATCAAGCGAACCGTTTTCGAGAGGCCATCTAATGTAATTTTCAATATTTTCCGGAGACCTGCTGACGTCGTTGTTATGGTGTGTTCCATATTCGGTATTATTGACGAGACTTTTCAGGAAGGCGATATACTCCGAGGCGAGACGAAGAGTGTCGATTCTAGACAGACGTTTTTCATACTCAAAAGTTGGCACTCGATTCCTGAGGGCGTCGAAGGCTTTGTTGAGATGATTCATCCTTTTCCTTTCCCTGATGTTGGCCGCTCGACGCTGTTCCGAGTTGATCACTCGACGTCTTTTTCCCATCCTTCCTCCAGTCGGAGACATTGGAATGTTGGCGATGGACAATTGTTCTAAGGGTTTGACTACGATTGTTCTACCTGCCAAATCTTGAGCAGATTGATCCGACAACGGGGACGATAATGTGTTGAAGTCAATATCAGTTCCTAACCTGATGGGGTTTGGTGCGATTTCTGGACAGTTAACCAGAGGAAGAAAACTATCTTGAAGAGGTTTCACAGAGATTGCGTGCTGCGGTAAGAACTCCTGCACTTCTTTTCTTTTCCCGCCATTCCACTCCGATGATTCCAAAATGGCATGAAAATATGGTGAACCTTCTGCTTTGGGTGATGAAAAACATGGATGGAAATGAACTTCCAGCTGATCGTGAACTCTCCCGACAACACCGAAAACGTCATCTTCGGCCGAATTCTGGCAGTTTGAAATGTTTAAATCATAGGTGCAAATTTTTGAACTAGCCATTTAGCACCTGTAATCTTCACCGAAGCAACTGATACTAGATTGCAATCACCCGTAGTTGGTCGATGTAACTGCCTTTTATATAGTTTATATACAAAGCCATCACCTTTGTGATGTCTGCTTGAAGCCGAGATACGCTCACAAAGCAGTCGAAACTTCTACCTTTTTTGCAGGTATGTCACTCGCGCGAAAGTTGAACTTCGCATGAATGATGTCCGACAACTTTAGGAATTTAAAAATAGTTTAATTCGATTCTTTTTTAAACGATACGATCTAGGTTTGAAACTAGAAATCGAGCTGATTGAGCGAAAGGTTGTGTAATGCTCCCCGCTGAGACGTTTGACTTGAAAAGATTCAATTTCTAAGCTCGTAACAATACTGAATTTAGCTGATATGTCATAAGGAATTATATCAAATAATATTCGTAAAATTAAGTGTCATTACTACTTCTATGCAAATTTTTTTTATGAAGTATACTATTTAATAATATTCTTAATTGCTACTTTAAATGGCTAGAGAACCTTTAAAATGAGAAAAAGATACTATTGTTTAAATGCCAACTTAAAGCTATATATCATTTTCTGTTTAATGTTCGACGTTGTGTAAACTCTCATTTAACAGCAATCGATCAATCTCTTCAAAACAAATTGTTCACAAATTGCTGCCATTTCGTCATTTTTTTGTATAGACTGCGTGTTATCTTTTTACAACAATCAAAATCACAAACGTCTGAAAAAGTCTGACTTTAATAAATGCCCTGCCAAATTTTTACCATTTGGCCAGGTTTGAAGACATTCATCTCTTTCAGCGTCAAAACAGTGATTGCTTCAAATCTACCTAACGTCGATTGTGTTTTTGTAACGATGCATTTTTGCGCCGAATTTAATAATTAAATTAATGAAGAGCCAGGTGGTCTTGCTTCATAAGTGATTCATACGATTCTTATAACCTAAAATCATCGCAATCTAGCCGAATGGTTTTTGGATGACTTTTGCTTGCCGGGGTTTACGTTTAATCCGCAAATTATATTAAGAGGTTTTTTTTTTATTATGCAATAAATAATCGATATCGAAAATCCGTAAAGATTTTATGTTGTGATCTTTTCCACCAAGAAGGCACCCCTTGGTGGATCGATTGTCTTCAATTTTATTACCATTATACTATTTCAAGTTTGTATTTTTGTGATTAATTATGGAAAGCTAGTTTGCTTATATCTTCATTTGAAGCTTAGCAGTGCTCGTAAATAATCATATCGAAAATAATTAACTTTAACTAGTGAATCAACGTCAAGTATACATCTGATCGAATGGCCCGAGTAGTTTTCGTCTCAATGTATGATAATTGCGCCTTTTATGCAAAATCGACGGGATACCATCAAGAGGAGCCATCTGTATCCAGGCTTTTAACATCAAACAAAAGTAGCAGCTTTTGGATGTTCATAACATCTGCTACCCGTTTTTATGTTGATACTTAAAAATTGCCTACTTGAAATAACGAAAATACGAAAAGAAAAAAATTTAGGTAAATTAAAGTCATCCACGATTTGTTAAAGATTTCGACGACTTTTCCCCAAAGACGTCTGCCAATTGTTTACAAGAGGTCGGATTTTGATTTTTACCGTTCGAGGTTCGAGGGTGTCCGCCGTGGATCCCGCAGAGTAGATCGAACAAAGAGCTTTCTCACTGAAGCCACAGATTTTATTTTGACAGAAATGATCACATCTAAAATGAAAATCTGTAAGCCACGACTGCGGCTTCTCGCAATGAATAACGTCCATTTTTCCGCAGGAAAACCAAAGCAGAAATCGATATCAATCTCGAAATGTTATAAGTTGTTAGATGTAGCCGAGAGCTGTTCTGACGATGAGTTGAAAGAATGCTATTTGAAGTTGGTCAAACATTCACATCCAGATAGAGATGCCCAATCCGCAGATGTTTCAAAGTTTGTTGAAATTCAGAGCGCTTACAACAAGATTGTTGTAAGGATTTAGTCAATGATAATTTAAGTAGTTAAGAATAGTTGGGTTTTTAAATAAATTTGCAGATAACAGTGATGATTTTGTTTTCAAGGAACATAGAAAAACTCTTAAAGCTATAGAAAATGAAAATGAAGAAGAGGCCCCTTCTAAGTACAAAATGCCTCAACACAGGCAATACCTTGAATATAAAGTGAGATGCGAATAAATGTGTATGCTCTCATTGATTTGTGCTTATTGGTGTTGTTTCCCAGACACTATCAAGTAATTTGTAGATGAATAAATGAATTTTAGTTTATTTAAGTTAGCAATTTGATACCATTTATTTACAGGTAGGAAGTGGAACACCAGCTCAAAGGTTGAAGCAACATCAGCAGCAGAAGTTCTCAGATGCTCTCGAGAACTTGGCAGACCATCACTTGAAACAGGCAAAAATGTCTCAAGAAGATGCCCTGATGCAAATTAGTGTCAGGAGGACGCAAAAGAGCATGGTTAGGTGTGCACGAAATCCCTTAAAATCCAGAACTTAGCATTTACAATTGGAGAGTTCTTTATGAACTAAATAATGCACATAATACTTCTAAGGAATGCCATTGATCGTTTGGTGGAGGACCTGATCTCAGAGTCGATGAAGAGGGGCGAGTTTGACAACCTCAGCGGGTTGGGCAAGCCACTGGAGGCTCGTTACAAAAAGGAAAACCCTTACATCGACACAACCACCTACAACCTCAATAAAATTCTTATCAACAATGGATACGTTCCAAACTGGGTTACTCTGGAGAAGGAAATCAGGTATATTTGGCAAATCAAATGGTAGCTGCTTATTAATAACCTGAAGAATGTTATACCTATTAATATACCTATAATATACTATGTAATATAACATACCTATAAGAATATAATATTCTAATTATAATTAGTTATAATTTGTCTCAATTGTCCAGGGAATCATACACGACTGCCAAGGTCGCTGTGGTCGCAGAGCGACTGAGAATCTTAACTCTGAAGGATTCTAAACTTACTGACCAAAAAAAATCCCTTGAGAAGTTTCGAGCTGAGTTAAAGTCGATCAACAAACAAATCGACAGATTCAACATCTTGGCACCTTCCATGGTGCAACAATTATTTCACTACAATGCAGAGAATGAGATCGATGGAATTTCAAAACTATCGGTCGAAGATTTAGAAAAATCTCTATTCCAACTTCGAAGTCGTAGCTGTCCGGATGATGGGAACATAAATTCATCCGATAAAAACAATAAAAAATCTTCAGATCGCACCGATGATTCAACAAGTTTCAAGGATATTTGGAAAGAATGGCTAGCCCTCTTTTCAGGGTCAGATTGATTGAACTTTGAATTTCAATACTCGCCTGATAGTTGAACTTTGTCTTTGTTTTGAAAGTACTGTTGAGAAATATTTGGATCTTTTAATTAAAATTGATGAAATCAAGTGTGAGTTATTACTTGGAATTTCTAACATTACAGGATATTTGTAAGCATTAAACAAATGATGTTAATAACAAAAAAAAACATTGCATTCAAATCCATTAAAATGATTATATTATATAAGTGGTTAAGATGACTTGTCGACACCTGAGAGTTTTGGAATTCTGAATAGAGAGTGAACAAGAGGTGTAGAGACTGCAACCTGTCCTTGTGGATTGGAATGTCCAAGAGGGCTGTTTTAAATATTTAGATAATAGATGCTTTATAACACTTACATGTTTTAAACTTGTGTTTTATGAATATGATCATATGCAACATTCTCCGATCTATAGGAATGTATTGAATGACACAAAAATGATTCAGTTTTGACTTTTCTCTCAATCGAGAGGCTTCAACCTACCGCACGAGAGGTCCACCAGCTGTGGAAGGTCGCACTCCAATTCCGAAGGCAGAATCATCTGGAATGAGATGGTCTTAAGATTAAGTATTCTTGCTTGATTAATATCGTTTGAGAATATTGTTGTAATTATGTTACGTCTGCCATGGATTCCTCCAATTCTGTTGGCCATTCTTGCATTAATTCATCTATTTCCGGCATTTTCCTGCAATTGAAAGAGCATGTGAAAAAGTTTAAACGCAAAAAAATGACATTAAACTGCAATAACGACAAAAAATTTATATAAACAAGCTTGTAAACAAAGTTCATAATATAGAAAAGTAAAAGGTAGTGGATTTAAATGTGTGAAAATATTCCATCTCGCAAACTTTGAGTAGTTGACGCTTGGAAGAGGTTTTGACCGGTGAAGGTTGTCAATGTTTTTTATCCATGAGTCGATGTGCTTCCCGCTCTCCGGACCAATGTCTATGCTCTTGACACTCTGAGGCACAAACATATTTCTTAAGTTAATGAGTTAAAACAGAATTTGATAATGTTAAAATAAATGATTTTTTTAATGAGAATGTTTAGTTGAAAATATTTGGAAAAAAAATGAAAACGTAGAAGCTAAATTAATAAAATTTAGATTGAGTGCATTTGTTAAAATGCTAATTGTAATTCATTTACAGCGCCAGAGATGCTGAGGGAATTTGGAATAAATGGATGAATGGTGTAACATGTAGGGTAACTGCAAAATCAAATGCAATCTCAAGTAACTCACAATCTTTGTGGATACATTGGCCTCTTTGGAGAGTGACCTTAAGGTAAGGTCGAGCACCACAGGGTCAGATTGCTTCATGCAGGGTTCGTCAAGGATTGTCAAGCCAAGGGTGTCTGGTTTCCCATCGACTCTTGGTATCTTGAATTAGGAACAACTTTTTATTGTAATTTTGAAAATTATAAATAAATTAAAACATTTTAATAATTGATTGATTATTTCTGCAGCCCTATAATTTTCATTATGTAATTGGAATGAATTACTGCTCAGTTTTGGATAAATTTGATGTACAAAATACTTTTAACATGGTAAAGTTTACATTAAAAAAAGCTAAAAGAATTATTATTACAATATATAACACATCGGAAATGTAATTGTACTTCATTTATATAGCGCTTCTTGGAACTATTTATATAGCATTGCTTTCTAAGGTTGCTGGTGACAGGCTGGGTTTCGAACATGATGCATTGCAACTGTTACCATTACCGCCGTATGCGGGCAAGTAACCTATAGACAACCAGTGTTATGGACATTAAGGACTGTGCTATAATTAGATGATTTGAATCATCACCTTCAGGAAAGCATCAATGTCCCCAACAGCTGGAATATAGTCTGGGATGAATGGGTCGAGACGGAATTCAAGATCCACACTTTGAGGAACGTACCTAATGATTATTCGTAATTATTAATTTAATTATTAATGATAAATATTATTTGTAATCACCAGTTAATTACAAGATGATTGTTTACAAAAGAAGTAATTGATTAACAACAGTAGTAATGATTAATGTGATAATAATGTAGCCAATTTGTAGGCACCTATAAAAGGGAGAAATGACCTATTTAACACTGTATGCTTTATTAAAAAGAAAAATTTCGCATTAAATATTATGTGCTAATCATATATAAATTGATCAAGTTTAACAAGATAATTTAGTATTTTAAAAATAAAGATAAATTAATACTTATAAACAAAATAATTTGATAATACAAAATAAAATAAATTAATGAAATCTATAGATTGATTTGAATTACCTGCTGACGTATTGAAAGAGTTCTTTGATTTCAGAAGACACAGGTAAGTTATCAAATTCTGCTGGATTATAAGCCCTGAAATATCAATATTGTTACTTAAAACAGTTAAAGTGATGACAAGCAATAATGAACATGATGTAATTCTTAAGAAGTCATAATTAAAATAATTATTAATGACTGCAACATTTTTTAATCAGGTGATATAACAATAAGATCCTTTGTCATAAAAACCAACATGTAATTTCATTTTCACAATTTTTAATTCATTAAGTTAATCATAATTATTTAATTTAATTATTGTTATTAGTATCATTAGCCTTTATGTTAATTGACTCACCCATCCAAAACTTTGCTGCTGTCATCCTCATCATCATCTTCGTCATCATCTTCATCATCATCCTCATCCTCATTTTCAGAATCTCCTTCTGTTATTGACTTTTTAGCTCCGGGAGGAGGTACAACCAACTCCTGTTAGCAAATAGTGTTACACTTAAATTGCCATTGAATACTTGTCAGTAAAATTTGGTTTAATCTGATTTAGTGACCGCTTTCATACTCCCACCTTTGGTCCAGCAACAAGGGAACTCATAGACTGATCCTCTTCATCATCATCTTCATTCAAAGCATTTTTTTTAGTTGTGGTGTAACCTGTAAAATAAATAAAGCTTGCAAATAAGAGGACATTAGTAGGTTCAGATGAATGCATTTACTCTTATCAAGCTTTTAAATTTGTGGTAGTGATTTTACTAAATTTAAATCATGACAAAAATAACATAAATCAATAACTTAGCAACCATGTACGGCTTACAAAAACAAAAGGTAATAACAGACATTCAAATTTATAATTAGTCAAGCTTTCTCAATTACCAGCTCTATTAAAAACTCGGGGAGTAGGACTGTATTGACTGGCTATTTCTTCTGAGTCATTAAGGTCCACAGATTCATCGTAATGCTGATTTGGGTGAAGCTTTCCCACCTTTAAAAAGATCAAAGCTTTCTAATCAAGCATTAAAATCCCAGATCTTGTCTCAGTTATAAAAGAAGCGTAATTTAGCAGCCTTAAGCACAAGAAAAAATTTTATCTTTGACGTACATTGTTTGTATCTGCATCAAAATCTTCGGCCATAATTTGAAGTAGCTTGTTTTGCTTGTTGCTAATGTCAACAAAGAATGCGACCGTCGAAGAAACTTTAATTTTTCATATTTACGTATATAAAAGATAAAGTAGTGGACAAGTTTTTTAATTTATTAAATAACTATTTTTAACAATTTATAATAATTAGATTCGGAGCAAAACTGAAGTCACTTGTTTTCAGGATGGTTAACCATTAATTATCAACTTCCCCCAAAGTTAGGGGACTACCTGCGTTTTCGCCTATCAATTTAATTAAAATGTAATTTAGTACTTCTATGTCTATAAGGTCCTGATAATAATAACAAATCGGAACCACCGCTTTTGGCGGTAATGCTACAGGACTGGTGCTGGATGCAAGCGTTCCACTTATTTCTTCAAAGTAGATGGAGAATTTTCAAATGCTGAACACCTAGGTTTTTTTGTGTGCACAACATTGGCTTCTTCTGAAGATTCCAAACTAGGCTACGCTTAAAAGTTTTAAAATATTTATAAAAAAAGAACTTCGATGTTACAAACCCATATATTTAACGAAGGATTTAACCAAGACCACCTGCAACAACTACAAAACAAACAAAAGAACGACTAATTAGAAAGGAAAAATGGTCTCGAACAAAGCAAAAAATAATAATCAATTAGAGCTTAAAATAAAGATAAGACATTATAGTTGATATGGTTTTATTCACGCTACTTTGTCCGTGTGGCGTACAAGTAAATGGACGAAGTAAATGTCCGAAAATATTACTTGTGTAATAGTAAAAGGTACTGAAAATTTTCTGTACTTAAGTACACTAACGCGTTACATTTACTTCGTTACTGCATAACACTATTTATATTTAATATTTATATATAACCTATCGCTTGCACTTGCATTAATAAACTTGCAAAATAAAATAACTTTCTACGTCCAAATCATCCTAGTTATTCAACGGACTTTGATCAAATAAATAAAATAACTTTCTACAGAATTGTGACAGAGCTAACTGAGAATTACCGAGCTGGTGAGATAACGGTAACAATCACCACATCAAGGCAGGCTAAAGGAGAAATATCACCAATGGCTGTGCACCAACGTGAGAAACTTAAAAATATCGTAATGTTTTTATAGCAAATATATATTTTTTTAATTTATAATAACATAAAATTTTAAATAATTCTGTCAATTTAATTTAATGACTTTAATTATATCATGAGATTACATTGCACATATTATTTATTAATATATTATTTTGATTAAAGCACAAAGTGAATTTTGTTCAAATAGGTGGCACAGAGTGCTTGACTCCTTTCGACTAAATGTAACCTTACAAAGGGCCAAGAACTCATCGCAAATATCCAGAAATATCTAAACGAATGAAATTAGCAATTGTCTTTTATTAATTTATCACTTATTGAATGAATCAATAAATCATATCAAGGAGCTCTGATTCTGCTAAAAACGAGCATTAATTTATGCTAACTAATATTTTTGATAATCCCTTCTGGATAAAATCATCTATTTTTGTTCTAATACATCAGTCATCAAATGCTTACTCACAGGAAACTGCAAAAGACACAAGTTAAAAGTAAATGGTACGAGCAAAGGCCTATGGAATGTTATATCGTTCGAGTAAAAATGAGGTAACCATACATTAACCAAGACTATTTTGAATTGAAACAAGTGAATATCTCATATGTCATATGCTGATGTATAATCCCTTGATAATCAATATGGCATGAGTTCACTCAGGTCCTTGTATTGAGTCAGTTCTTCTGAAAAACCATCCTGCAAAATATGAGATCAACAGGTGCAAAACATTTCATAAATCAAAATAACCATTGCAATTTGATTCAAAATAAAAAACTGATATATATGAAATCTATGGTAATTTTAATCTAATTTAATCTACGTTAAGATTTAACATAAGATGATTTAACATTTGCCAATCCGTTAGTATGATTCCACAAGAATGGACATACTTACCATCCACAAGATGATCTGCCTATCATTGCCACATGAAAGAAATTTATCGCCTCCAGTTGGCACACATTTCTTATTTCAGCAAAAATTAAAAAAATTGAATATTTAATTTGCCATTTAGAAAAATCCAAAATATTGCAGAAGTAAAAATGTGAAATGATTAGAAAATAAGATGACAAATATTCTGTTCATTGAAAGAACAATACTCTAATCTGCATTTACTTGTTTTGTAGCATCAGCTTCATATGGCCATGAATAAAATCAAATAAATCAATATAAATTCTGATTTATCAACATAAATCTGATTTATTAAATCACTTTCTTTGTCATTATTAAAGTTCTGACTTGATTGAAAAAAAACTCACCATAACTGAGGCAGAATGGAAGGAACAGATTTCACACAACTCCACTCTTACAGGAGGCTTCTTCAATCTGAACATTTAATCACTGCAGCTGTAATGACTGTTATTAATTGACTAATAATAATGATCACTATCGTGATCACTGATCAGTACGATACATGTTAAACTCTTTAAATTTAAAACCAACACATCAATCAGTGGGGCATCCTTTAACGATGCATCGTCCGACACAACCCTCCATATTTTCACCATTGCATCCTCCGAGCATGTAGCGATGAACTGCCTTTGAGAAAAAAATGTCTTGATAATTATTATTCACAATCATAATTTCAAAGAGACTGAATTTTTTAAATTGAAATGCATGGCTGAGTTGAATATTACCCGTCATAAACCACATCTATGTGGTTGATTTTGCCACCATGAGCATTCTCAACAGTGAACAGTGAGACCCTGGAGCTGGTGTTGAAAATGGTGAAGCTTCTGCCAATGCCTGCTATCAGGAATTCCTGGTTAAAAAGTTTCACTTTCAAATTTATTTCTTGGAATAAATAAGTTTTTGAAATTATTTTTTGAAGAATTATCTCTAATAGCGCATCAACAAAATGACACAGTCATATTTTAATAAATTCATTTGGAATAAAGCTTCAATAGTTAAACCAATGATATAATAATAATATTTGAAGTTAGCATCTAAAGGAGAACTTTCTTGAACCTTCCCAAAGACCCGAAGACACTGAACGCTGTAGGGGAAAACCTTCATTTGTCCCAAGTACTGTTCGACGTAATTATAAGATCCAATGCATTCCCACTTACTGCTCGACCAGTGCAGTATCACCCCATCCAGGGATCCACTCAGAAAGTGTTCGTCTTGAAATAAAAATATTCGGACGTTACAGATCATTCAACTATATTTTTGTGTGTAGATTGCATTCAATTCCCCTCGTTCACAGGTGTTCACACTTCAAACTAAAAGTCGTTTACCTGTCTGGACCTCCACAATCAAAATTTTCACAATGGCTCGTAAATCACGTCCAACCAAAATTGTTTAAAAAATATTCAACTTTCACCAGCAAAAGTGATTGTGACAGAAATCATTTGACTAAGGACTGATTGTTGCTCAAATATAAAAATTAAAAAAACATTCCCATGAAAACAAGGATATTCTTGTTCATGTAGTTTTCCACGTCATTTGTACTTTTCTGACAGGCTTTAAATCAATCTGTTTGAGCTAACAAAATTCTAGCTCATAAAAAAAGTATAAAAAATCAATAATAATGTTGATGAAGACTATGGAGATAGTATTAATAATAACAATGATATTTATTATTTGTAAAATAAAGACCTAATGATTTTCTTGTATGAAATCCTTGAAAGCAGCACACTAAGACAATTGCTAACAACAACAACAATGGTTATTATTATGATTAAGTTTAATTATTATTAAAATTAATTATTATCATTATTATTATTGAAAGTCTTCTAACCATTAGCTTTGACAAGACTTGTTATGGCTTCTCTGTGGGACTTCAATCTGAGAAGCTTGGAGTTGAAGACAAGTCTTTCTTGAGATGGTTCCACGGATAAAACGACTTGAAGGAAAAAAGAATTTATAAATAATTTGAGAATATAAAGGATTAAACAAACTATTATATTACCAGTGAATCGGAAATACTCTATGAGCGTTTTGGAGTAT
The DNA here is from genome assembly GCA_021613335.1 of Whitmania pigra. Lineage (NCBI taxonomy): Eukaryota > Metazoa > Annelida > Clitellata > Hirudinida > Haemopidae > Whitmania > Whitmania pigra. The sequence goes on from JAJTWR010000136.1 coordinate 586,215, forward strand.
TTAACAAGTTAAATAAGAAAGCTAGCAATAAATTTGTCTTCATGCAAAAATTAATTTGTAACTCATTAAATTGTAATAAAGTGCTTAGAAATAAAAGTCTTAAACAGACAACATATTCAATAATAGAATGTATCTTTAAAAATTCAGGAAAATTCACGTTGTTTGTATCATTAATTTACATTTGTCACTTCACTATTAATGTTGCTTGATAAATTGATAATAAAAATAGAGCTGAAATGTAGTTATAAACTAAAAATAGCAACGGGTATTCCAACCGAGGTGGTCGTCGATGGCAGCGACGATGTGTTTGTCTCTTAAAAATATCATAAACCTGACATCTGAAAGGAGACATTTGTCTTTCAGGCAATTGAACTTAACAATTGCATAAATAAAAAATAAGTAAAAGTGTTAAATAATCCTCAATTTATTTTCAATAGGAGATTATGTCATCTATCTACGATTATGTTAATTAATAAAACTAGTTTAATATTAATAATTTTGTATGACAATATCAAAGTGAAAACATATTGTCCCTCAAATTAAAAAGTAAGTGGCTTAAAAATATCTAACACTCAGTTTGACTAGGAATGACGGTATTCACATAATCTCCATTTATGCCCCACAACACCAACTTGTCACCACCAGATATTAGATAGTTTGGGTACTTTTGGAATGAGCCTAAACACTGGAAATGATTTTTTCTCATTAAGAAAATAAGTTTTTGATAAGCTTAATTAATTAATTAAACCATAAAATCTTTTATAAATTACATTGTTTCACAATCTTAATAATGCACCTTAGCGGCACTGTCAAGCCCAGTGAGGACTTGTAATTTCGAGCCTTCATCGACATTCCAAATCTAAGAAAAAAATAAGAAATTCATATATTAAAACATAATGACTTTCAAGAAAATTAGGAGAACAATCAAATCACAAGATAAAGATCTTTATTTGATTTTTAATTAATTAATTAGTTAATTTAATTAATTCCTGACATTTTTTACACTTTGTGTGCTTTATAAAGTAACTTCTCCAAATCAAATTATGAATGGAAAAACATTTGTTGAAATCTCACTATTATCCTGCGATCTGCTGAAGATGTTGCAAGTAAGTGGCTTGCATTGGTGGTACCATTGCAACTTGTTCCTTCAGCATATGTGAGGCAATGCATTGCTGTAATTGGCAGCTTGTGATCTTTTAAAACATGAAGCTGTCTGTAATTCTAAAGCAATGTTTTCTTTATCAATAAGTTATTAGTGATCAGACATAGTTACTTAAGCAAATGTTTTAGATAATTATGCAATTATAATCATCAAAACTTCTTATAAAAGATAGCAGTAAAAATGCTTCTATATGACTTAGCATTAAAAAAACAATCTAGTAGTTAAAAAAGGACAAACTTTTATATCTATTACCACTACCACCCCATCATCACCTCCAGTGCAATATCTGGAAAATGTGTAAGCCATTATATTTATACTCAGAGTTTAATGGAAGTACTTGTCAGCCATACCTATAATGGTCAATTTTTTCGACATGCTTAATGTAATCCGTGTGACCGCTAAATAAGCATATTTTATTAAATATATTTTGGGCCATCCTCATAAACAGGACTGCACTGTTAAACTTGCTTCTTGTTTACATGTTGATAGCATCATATGTTTAGATTATACATATTGTTTTAGGACAATTAGGGCAATTTAGGACATTTTCATAAATGTTTAAAAAAAGGGCAGAGCCTTTTTAGCTATTTTAAAAATTAATAAATTTTTAATAAATCTTAACTTTTTAGATTTTTGGAAATAATGTATTACTTTAATATTTAACTAAAATTTTTAATTAAACACGTTTTCTGCACAAGCAAACTTTTAAATTATTTATCTAACATCTTTCGTGAGTTTTTGATTTGTCTATGTTTATAGACTCTAGGATTTATCGATCATAATTATTGTTCATAAGAAACGATGGTGATGGCCGTCGAAACAGTTGCTGTTGACAAGCAAAGCAGGAAAAATTTAAAGAAAAAGTTAAGGAAGAAGCTAAAGAAGAAGGAACAGACAAAGAACCAAACAAATGAAGTGGTAGATGACGCGAACGATCACTCCGATATCAATGTTGAGATTGACTACGTGCCGGAGCCCCTAGGACAGTTTCTCGGAAGTCATGAATTTATTGGAGTGTTTGAGAAATTTAAATTTGTGGAAATTTCTAAATCGGAAGAGCAAACAAACTTTCTAAAAGAAGATCCACAATCAAAACCCAAAGAGGTACCAATCAAAGCTAGAGGGTTCTTGGAAGAGGATGATGAAATTAAACAAGAAAACTCTGAAGAGAAACCAAAACCATCTAAAAAGAAATTAAAGAAACTTAACAGGTTGCACCTATAAATTAACTTCGGTGTTTTAAAATTTCAATTAGTTGCTAAGGCCCCCTGCAATGCATTCTGGGTTTTAAAAGTGACATGTTATGACTGTTGCTATTACTTCCGCTTACCGATTTGCCAACTTGCAACCATTGCTTCTGTATGTTGTAGTTTAATTGCAAGAACTTCCATGATATCGTTTGCAATGTTAATTAGACATGAATTTAAAATCAATCTTTAATGTTGACAAAATTGCCAGCTAAATGTATTTTGCACTAAGTTCCTGATTTATATAAGATATTGCACAAAATTAAACATACTTAAATTAGTTCATAGCATGAGTCCACACAGTTTTGCCTGAGATTTAAGCAGCATCACAGTGACCACAGTCACGAACTTTTGGAAATTTGCTTTCTAAATTAAAATATGTCAGCACTGCACTGTTTAATACACTGTATAGATTAGTGAAGAGGTGCAGTTATTGTTAAGATTGTATTGATCTAATAACATTATCGACCCATTAATAATCATAGAATAATGGGCATAAGATTAATTTTTTAATGCTTAATAATTTCATCGATATTTTTCCAAAATTCAGAGCATGATTAACATTACATGCTTTGTATTATTTTAGATTAAGTGTTGCAGAACTCAAGCAGCTCGTATCGAGACCCGATGTTGTGGAAATGCACGACGTTACCGCCAGAGATCCAAAGCTCTTGGTGTCTTTGAAAGCTGCTCGAAACTCAGTTCCCGTTCCCAGACATTGGTGCTTCAAGAGGAAGTACCTCCAAGGCAAGAGAGGTATCGAGAAGCCTCCTTTCAAGTTGCCTGACTTCATCAGGTCTACAGGAATTATGGAGATGAGGCAAGCTCTTCAGGAGAAGGAGGATGAAAAGTCTCTCAAGTCGAAGATGAGGGAGAGGGTTCGACCCAAAATGGGAAAGATCGGTATCGATTATCAGACTCTGCACGATGCCTTTTTCAAGTGGCAGACGAAGCCGAAGTTAACAATCCATGGCGACATTTACTATGAGGGAAAAGAGTTTGAAACACGACTCAGAGAGAAAAAACCGGGAAACCTCTCTGAAGATTTGAGGGCTGCTCTCGGCATGCCAGTGGGACATGGGGCAGAAAAATACCCTCCTCCCTGGTTGATTGCCATGCAGAGGTATGGGCCTCCACCTTCTTATCCAAACTTGAAGATTCCAGGGTTGAATGCACCTATTCCAGATGGGTGCTCGTTTGGTTATCATCCCGGCGGATGGGGCAAACCTCCTGTCGATGAAAGTGGAAAGCCGTTGTACGGTGACGTGTTCGGCTCCACGATTCCCGAACTGAACGCTCCACAGAGAGAAGAGGTAGACAAGAGCTTGTGGGGTGAAGTCGAATCTGAATCAGAGGAAGAGTCCGAGGAAGAAGAAGAAAAGGAGGAGGAAGAAGAACCCGACATGGCGGGTCTCGTGACACCGGGAGAGACCGGATTAGCCACGCCTAGCGGCACCACTTCGGTCGTAACCCTCGGCTTTGAAACTCCAGAGTCGATAGAGTTGAGGAAGAAGAGAATCGAGGATGCGATGGATCAGGGTGGCGACACTCCTGCGTTATTCACGGTCCTTCCAGAGAAGCGTGTCAATTTGGGAACGGCGATGATGGGCTCGACGCACATTTACGACATGACGGCCGCTCCTGCTGCGACGGTGACGACCAAAAAGAGCGGCGGAGGCGAAGGCATCGAAGTTGCTCTCAATCCCGAGGAATTGGACATGGACGTTGCCGCCATGAAGGCCAAGTACGAAAAGACCGTCAAGGAGCAGAATCAGATGTCGAGCGAGGACCTCAGCGACATGGTGGCTGAGCATCAGGCCAAACAAAAGAAAAGAAAGAAACAGACTCAAGGCAGTCAAGACACAAAAACCAAAAAGATGAAGGAATTTAAATTTTAAGACTTTGTTGATTCCCCTTATGACTAACTGAGACATAAAATGTTGAACTATCCATTATTTCTTGATATTTTGGATGGCAACAATTTTTGATGTTTATTTGAAATAATGGATTATACATGAACTACTTATCTGACTTTTTTGCATGGTGTTCTTAAATCTTTTTTGGTCAGATTGACTTGGCTTTGTCAATGAATGGGGCAACTACGAATTACGTACCTATTCGTACCTCATAGTGTTTCAAATTTTCGGCGCGTGTGTTCTGCCACAAGTAAGTTTTAAGGCAATCATTGGTTGAATTCTTGCTTGCTCCAAGTTTAGCATGCAAACATTTCTCTAGAATCAGATGTAAAGCTATGAATTCAAACGAATCATAGTTAAGGTTTTGGGATAGGCGTTTAGGAATTGAGAGCGTTCAACGACTTTTGCCGCAGGCGTGGCCATAATTTTTGGCGAATAACGGTGTTTGATTGGAAGGCTGCTAGCGTTAACTGCTACTTTCCAATTAGGGTCACGCTCTGATAAGTTACTTTTTCAATGGCAGGTGAGCATGGTTCTCGAAGGAGGATATTCGGGCTGTAAACCCGCTTCGTGTCGATTTTTGAATTCATATTCAGCATCCGATAGCAAGGTTGACACAAGATCATAACTCGGATTCGTTATTTTATCATGTATTTTGTTTCTTTTTTTTTGTAAAGTAAGTCGAGAAATTCAAAGCCATGTCTCGGTTCAAGAAAGTTAAAAATTTATTTTCCGTCTAAAACAACCAGCAACGATTGAACAGTTGCAGTTTTGTATCATTATTATATTCTTGGTCATTGCGTATCGCGGTTAAACAGCAAAATTATGGTTTAAGAAATCAACGTTTTTCATCTGATGTGGGTCAACATTCACTCAACTGTTTTCATGCCATTTATTAATATTTAATTAAGTAGGTCAGTAAGTAATAAATCTTAAAAATAATTTAATATTTTAAAGAAAAGGAATTAAAAACAAAAGGCATCCATCACGTATTCCCGTTTTCGTAACCTTATTTTAAAAAAAATATTTCTTTATTTAATAATTTATTTTGAAATTTATGGCTGAAATTGATGACATCTGGCTTCGTAAGTCCAGTTTAATCGGATTACATACGAACCACGCGAGTATATTAGTGGTTTTAAACTTATTTTCTCTATAGATAAATAATGATCACATAACTTACAAAATTCGTTTTTATTATCTCAATAATATTTAACATCTCAATAATATTTAATTGCAAACGATTATAGTTATATGAGAATTTGTAAATGTTTTATTTTTAGCATCATGTTTTAGTTTATTGGTTCTTATTAACTACATTCAGTTAGGAATAAACAGGGGCGCAACCAGCGAAAAATGCTGGGGGGGGGCTCAAGTTTAGAAAAGCCCGACGCAGTCGAAAAATTTTTGAAACTGTTCAAATCAATACTACTAATTTTAATTAATAAAGAATTAAAGATAGAACTGATTATTATTATAAGTTTTTATTTATAAGTCTGCAGTCTTTTTTTGTATCTTTAATAATTTATTAATGAGCTTGACTATCTTCTGTTTCAAAGTTTCAAGCCAGTTAAAGCAACTGTAAAAAAAAAGTTTATGATATGTTTAAAATTGTAATATGATATGATTGATATCCTAAACATTTCACCTAATCTAAATTATGTATAAAATTAAGATCCTAAACAGTTTAAAACAATTTTGAAATGTTGTAGTCTAAATTACATTTTGATGTGTTTACAGTTACAAAATAATTTTTCGATCAATCTGTGAAAATCTGTTCACCATTTTATTTACTGGAAGAAGTGCAGTAGTTGTTTTGTTCACAGATATTCTCAATAAACTTTGCAAACGACAGGCAGACATAGTCGTCCCGAGATGACTTTTAATAAGGCGAAGTTTAGAAAATGCCCTTTCTGCATCTGATGACGTAAATGTCTGAGTAAGAGCAACATCGAGCATATGCAACTCGGGCTGAATGCTTGTGGCACAGAAAAGATCTTGTAGTTCGATACACGCATTGGGGTCAGACTGATCAGCACGTAAACTTGTCGATGTGAATTGGAGCTGTCTTTGCACAGTTTCAGCGTCTTTTCCATGAAGGTTACAGAATTCCGAAAGCTCGGGAGTCATTGTGCCATTCTGCAAAGCATCAAGAGCAGCCAAGGCAGGGTTGTCAAAACGACATTATCTGATCATCAGATAACCAGCGAAAAATGCTGAGGGGGGAGCTCAAGTTTAGACAAGGGACGAAAGCCCGACGCAGTCGAAAAATTTTTGAAACTGTTTAAATCAAAACTACCAATTATAATTAATAAAGAATTAAAAATAGAACAGATTATTATTATTATTATTATGAGTTTGACTATCTTCTGTCTACAGTCTTATTTTGTATCTTTAATAATTTATTAATGAGTTTGACTATCTTCTGTCTCAAAGTTTCAAACCAGTTAAATCCCCTTACCCCCCCCCCCACCAAAAAAAAACTGATCGGATTTGGAAAAATTGCAGGGTCTCTCCTATTAGGCCTGGGGGGGGCTTGCGCCCCCCCCTGCCCCCCCCCTAGTTGCGCCACTGGGAATAAACGTTAGCTATACAATTTTTGTTAATTTTCTCTGCTTGGTTCTACATCAGCTCTAATTTTCCGAGTGAATGAGTGAATGTTAGGAAAAGTCGAAAGTATTTCTAAGATTTCATTCTAACTTTCCAAGACTTGACAAGGCGAAAATGACATTGTCATCGTACGGAAGCCAAGCGAACGCCTACGTCATTATGACATCACTGCTTGCCGCTCCATAGGCATCGGCGATAGGTTGGAAAGAGACCAATAGGCTTCCTGCACCGTCTTCATTGATATCCGATTGGTCGAATTGAATAAATGATAGAAATTCGGACTTAACGTTTTTTAAAAAATTAAATCACTGAATTTTATGTAATAAACACTAAATAATTAAATTAAGAAGTCAACATCTAAAAAGAAATTTATGGTGATATCGCAACATAATCAATCTCAAAATAAATAAAGATTGTTCTAATTATTTTGTTTATTTATGTTGAATTTTCAACAATTTCAGATCTATTTCATGTTTTCCATTTATTATTATTTTTATGGCCAAAACATGCACTTCTTTTACGACTAAATGAAAAAAGAAATATTGAAAAAATAATTACTATATAAGTATATGCCTGTAATAAATGCATAATAAACACACAGGTAGGGATTGAGCATCCTCTGAGAGAATGAATGGGTGAGGATGCGATAATGAAACATTCATTTGGAGATTGCAATCAAGCAAAGTGCATTGGCGTGTACATCCACTCCACCCATGGCGACTCTCCTTCCTTTCCGCTCTTCATTCCTCCTTCTCTCGTTCTTCGTCCGGAAATCTGGAAGGGATTTCATGAATCTTTCTTCGACTCCACTTGATTTATTTTGCTCCCCCAAATCATTGTCGAATGATTTTGAGCTTTTTTTTTTTAAATTGTAGATAAAGTTGTTCATGTTCAATTCATAGTTTTATTATGTTTCTAATAAATAACGTTAACATTTGTAATTAATTACTTGATAAATCATCACTGTCATCATCTTCACTTTATGGCTAACTATCTATACAGCAAATAACATTTTATAAATAATATGCTCTTGTTGAAGCAATTTTATCTTCTACGGTAGAATCTCAGCGGAATAATTATTGACCGCCATTAAAATTATTTCAGTTGGCATAATTTCTCAGGGTGACCAATCCTATCGTTCACAAATCTCTCCAGCGACACCTATGAACAACAATTAACTCCCATCCGACGATCATCGAGAGCATTTTCCTACTTGACTGGTAACCCGACACTACCATGTCACACGTCACCGTTCAGTGACTGCCGCCTGCAAAACCGTTGGAAAACTCTGGCAAGTGGAAAAGCGTGCTGATGGTTTAAAAACATGAAGTCATTGCGGAATGATGTCACCGGGAGAGATAAAGAAAGGGTGGGTTGTGATACTACGATGGAATATTTATGCAATTTAGTGATTGTTCCAAGATTTGTTTATTTGTATTTTGTGTGCTTTGAAATCAACCCGTGTTACGTTATTCCAGAAATTACTTTATTGCTCTTTGAATTTTGAATGAAGTATGTCGTCATTTACGGAGAATTTTCATTTAATTGGTTATTCTCTCCATACATTTTGCGATTCTAGATTATGAAACTTTTACTAAATTATTACTTTAAAAGTGTATTTTTGAAGGATTAGAATAAATATGGTAAAATATTATAATAGAATACAATCTTTAGAACCCAGAGCTTAAAAAAGAGGAAGCCGCATCTTCATCCCGCACATTATCGGATGAAGTTCCAAAAATATCTTACACCTCCCAGCATTTTCCAGTCACGCTACGAATAAATCACTTTCAACTTTCACTCACTCACTCACTCACTCACTCACTCACTCACGTCACTCACTCACTCACATCACTCACTCACTCACGCACTCACTCACTCACACACTCACTCACTCACTCACGTCACTCACTCACTCACGCACTCACTCACTCACTCACCTCACTCACTCACTCTCACTCACTCACTCACTCACTCACTCACACACTCACTCACTCACTCACTCACTCACTCAACTCACTCACTCACTCACTCACTCACTCACTCACTCACTCACTCACTCACTCACATCACTCACTCACTCACTCACTCACTCACTCCTCACTCACTCACTCTATCTTACACTCACTCACTCACACACTCACTCACTCACTCACTCACTCACTCACTCACTCACTCACTCACTCACTCTATCTTACACTCACTCACTCACTCACTCACTCACTCACTCACTCACTCACTCACTCACTCACATCACTCACTCACTCACTCACTCACTCAGTCACTCACTCACTCACACTCACTCACTCACTCACTCACTCAACTCACTCACTCACTCACTCACTCAACTCACTCACTCACTCACTCACGCACGCACTCACGCACTCACTCACTCACTCACTCACTCACTCACTCACTCCACTCACTCACTCATCACTCACTCACTCACTCACTCACTCACTCACTCACTCACTCACTCACTCACTCACTCACTCACTCCTCACTCACTCACTCACTCACTCACTCACTCACTCACTCACTCACTCACTCACTCACTCACTCACTCACTCACTCACTCACTCACTCACTCACTCACTCACTCACTCACTCACTCACTCACTCACTCACTCACTCACTCACTACTCACTCACTCACTCACTCACTCACTCACTCACTCACTCACTCACTCACTCACTCACTCACTCACTCACTCACTCACTCACTCACTCACTCACTCACATCACTCACTCACTCACTCACATCACTCACTCACTCACGCACTCACTCACTCACTCACTCACTCACACACTCACTCACTCACTCAACTCACTCACTCACTCCTCACTCACTCACTCACTCTCACTCACTCACTCACTCACTCACTCACTCACTCACGCACCACTCACTCACTCACTCACTCACTCACTCACTCACTCATTCACTCACTCACTCACTCACTCACTCACTCACTCACTCACTCACTCACTCACTCACTCACTCACTCACTCATTCACTCACTCACTCACTCACTCACTCACTCACTCACACAGCGCATCGTAAACAAAGCATTTCACTTACGTCCTCGATGTAGATTAGAAATTGCACGTTGAATGGCAAGACAAACGTTAGAATAATTAAAATAATTATAAAAACATCAGCGTTGGTTATTATGGCATAATTATAGGGCTTGTGTAGGCCCTTCCAGGAGATATAAAATCAGATGGAAGCGCCGCAGACATACGGAGGTGGAGACGCCTGGAAAGCAATGCAATAGCGGAGCAAGATGAATGCTTTAACTTTCATTAGGAAATTATTTGTTTGCAAATAAAATTAATAATAATAATAATTAATAATTAATAGTAATTATTATATTACATTATATAATAATAATAAATAAGTACTTAGGAAGATTATATAGGAGAATATATTTGAAAGCATTTACAGTAACAATCGGTGCTCAATATGCTTGCTCGGTTTCAATTCAATTGACTTGGAGCGATTTATGTAAGATGATTATTTCAATTTATTTACCATTATATATTAATTTACGACAATTAATTAAAATTATTAAATCAAACAAAAATTTAAAATTGCGAATGGTTATAAATTACAGAATACATTTGAAGATATTATATTATTGGAAACATTTCCAATCAATTGAACGACGTTTTGAAGATATTTGTGTTGTTTGTAAACTGTTTGAGGCCATAATTCTATAATTAGATCCACGTGATCTGCCCGTTACCCAATCAAAATGAAGGACAATTTCTGCTCTGATTCTTCAAGTGAGAATTGTTTCTTTACATTCTTGAGTTATTTTAAAATATATTTTGATATAACTTGCAATACATTGAAGAACATGAATAAAAAATTATGTTTAATAACGAATCGATATAAATATTTAATTAATTTTTTAATGCTCCGTTTAAAGGTTAAAAGTTTATTTTTTGAAAATTATCAAATGACTCCAATTAGCAGGAAATAGTAACATGACTTCTATAAAATGGAAAATGTTTACAATTCACCGGAACAACTTCTTTCAATAGAAAAAGTTATCCAGGATCTCATGCAGTTCACGCACAGCCATCTCCAAACTTCAACATCCTCACAACTGGATCAACAAACGCATGACGTTCAATTTCAGCAACACCATCAACAACAACAACAGTCCACGTGTAAATTCCAGGTGTGCTCGGGTTGCGGGCTAAAAATATCCGACCAATGGGTGCTGAAAGTTGCTCCCGACATGGTTTGGCACTCGCACTGTCTCAAATGCTTTGAATGTTTGTCAGTTTTGGACGAGAGTTGCACGTGTTTCGTTAAGGAGGGGAAAACATATTGCAAACAAGACTACACCAAGTTGGCAATTTTCACTTATTTAATTTTATTATGTTATATTTTTATAATCGTGTTATTAAAAAAAAACTATACTTCCTTATTTAATAATAGTTTGAGTGATGATGATAATGGTGGCGATGATGATAATGGCGATGATGATGATGATGTTAATTAAAATCGATTGCATAATATTCTTTCTTCGATGTCAACAAAAACACGTCTTGGCGTCTTTGTCATGAAAAAGATCTGTACAAGAGCTTGGACACATATTACAAATAAGAACTGAAAGTCGATAAATTATTTCTCAATTAATAATCTGATAACTTCAATAATATCCTTGAATTCATCCTGTATCAACAATTAGATTCTTGTGAATAAATGATTCAGCAAATCTTGATTCATGCTAAAATAGAACAGGGACTTAAATATCTTGTTGGCATGTCGTAGTTGGAGCTAGCGAAGCTATTGTAATAATATCCACAAAGTGGCTTGCTGATTATCAAACAAGCAACAACAACAACAATGTAATGATGACAACATGATTTGTCGTTGTTTGCAGATTGTTCGGTGTCAAGTGTAGCAGTTGCAGCACTGGTTTCCTAACGAGTGATTTGGTCATGAAGGCCAAATCATCAATTTTCCATCTGGATTGTTTCAGGTCTCAAGAGAAATTTATTATTGCGTACAATAACAACCATAACAATAACAACAACTACAGCAACAACAACTACAATTAATTACAATAATAACAGAAATAATGACAATAAAAACAATTATTATAATAAAATAATAATAAAAAGTAACAATAACACAACAAATAATGACGATAATATTATTAATAACAACAATAATCATCATCATCGTCATCATCAACAACAACGACAACATCTCCAGGTGCACAGCCTGCAACAGGAAGCTGGTTGCCGGTGACGAATACTCCATCAACGAACACAACACCATCTTGTGCAGAGACGATCACCAACTACTTCACCTCAATTCAGGCAATTCTGTTATTATTACAAGTTATTAATTACTCTTAATTAATAAAATATTTCAAACTATTAGTTATTTAATAATATTTTATTTAATTATTTTAATTAGTATTTACTTAATAATATTTTATTATTCGTGATATGTTAGTTAATTGATTAACACCTAAGTAATTGGATGGTAATTGTTTTTAATTATTATTTTTGTGACTTTGTCTCTGATTGGCTGAAACGTTGAGTGACGTCATCGATAATAATTACGACCCTCCACCTCAGGCCAGGATGTAGACAAATTACTTTCATAATAAAATTATTATTAAAAAATCACTTTATGTTATTTTATCATTTTCTCGAAATTATTTTAATTGAACACGAAATAATTATCTGATAAACGTTTGCGATTGCTCTTATAAAATAGGTTATTGCAAGAGTCCGCCTGGTGACTGCGATGCTGAGATTTGCGACAAACTCAACTCTGGCATCGCTGAGGACAAGATGAGTGAGGACCTTTGCCATGAAATTTAACTCGATTTCGAAACTGATTCTTCCGGCTGGACTTTAATTAATTAAACAATTAATTGACAATAATAATAATGATAACAACTTTTAACGAGGATGACGACAATAGAAAAAAGATGGTGAGAATAATAATGATAATAGTTATTGACTGTCAGTGACAACAGTTAGTATTTCCAGCGAATTCTGACAGCGCGTCGAGTAGAGAAGACATAAGTGATGACGCTCTACAAAGGGGCGTTCAGGGTTACCCCCATCTTCACGTGACCTCGGTGGCTCCTCCTTCGTCATCCCTGCTCATGTACCCTCTCCAGGCGCACAACACCAACTCCATGAATCCATCGAACGGTAGATACAGGAGCGGTCTCGTTGGAAAAAACCACCATCATCATCATCACCATCACAAAGATCACCACCACCACCATCATCATCACAAGACGACCAGAATTAGGACGGTTCTCAACGAGAAACAACTCCACACGCTAAGGACCTGCTACTCTGTCAACTCAAGGCCTGATGCCCTCATGAAGGAACAACTGGTCGAGATGACCGGGTTGAGCCCGCGGGTCATCAGGGTTTGGTTTCAGAACAAACGATGCAAAGACAAGAAGAGGAGCATCGTGTTGAAGCAGTTGCAGCAACAGAATCAGAACAAGGTATTTATCGTAATATATCGTATGATCGTAGGATATGGATGGATGATGTGTGGACTAGGATTGGAAAGATGGATGGATTTGTAGATTGGAAGATGAAGGATGGATGAATGAATAGATGGAAGGATGGATGATAAATGGATAGATGAAAGAATGGACTGGTGTAATTCATGTCATGCATTATTACAATAATTCAGTGAAGTCATCCTGGCAATGAGTGGCAAGGTATACTTTATTTTGTATTCAGTAATATTTGATATCATTAATGAAATTTACTAATATGAATTATATTCAATAATTAATTGCACATGAAAAGAAGCAAATGTTCTAATTGTTTCAGGCTGAAAAAGGATTTTCTGACGATTCGTGGTTCAGTCACAAGGTGAATATTTGATTGTAACTTATTTTTAAGTTATAAAATATTTTGTAATTATTTTTATATTGATACTACGATAAATAAATTATCGATTACTTGATTGCATATTCATTTTAATAATCATGAGAATATTATTCGAGAAATTCAGCACAAGTAACACAATTTAATTATTGTTAATTATGTTTAAACGAACCAATTGCAGGCCATTCCATTAATAGCAACCAGTCCCATTCTTCACGAGCCCTCCAATGACGTTCAAGCAACAAACATCGAGATTGAGAAATGCCCCACCCCCTTTTGGCTCGACATGCGCCAACAAGAGACCCACGGTGGTTCGTGCTCTGACGACATTGGCCAGTTTTCCGTCCAATCAAATCGAACGCAGTATCGTCACCCCATGACGTCACTGACCGAATCGACCAATCAGGACGATGACACTGTGGTGAGCTTTGATGACGTGAATGAGTCATTGTTTACACCCGGTGGAGACCAGCATTGAAGGCTAACTCGTAAACTATAATAAGCAACAAACGGAGGATTAGGACCCAAGTATAATTTCCACTGTAATTATTCTGTTGATAAAATTATTTCTCGCAATAAAATGATCTCACACGTGTAAACACAGTTTTGGAACGGCGTTGTAATGGATTGTAAATGGAAGACTTCAAAAGGAATGGAAGAATAAACGCGCTCATCCGTGACGATCCTTGTCACGCATGATCGGCTTAAGCAAAGTTGGAAACTAAAATATCATCCAAGGTTGCCAGCGATGCCGCTCCACTCTTTCTTGTTTGTTTGATGGTTTAAAGTCATCATGTCATGATGACGACGACGACGACGATGACGACGACGACGACGACGACGACGACGACGACGACGACGACGACGACGACGACGACGACGATGATGATGATGATGATGATGATGATGATGATGATGATGATGATGATGATGATGATGGTGATGATGATGATGATGATGATGATGATGATGATGATGATGATGATATGATGATGATGATGATGATGATGATGATGATGATGATGATGATGATGATTACGAGGTTGATGATGATGACGAATTTTAATGCTGCTGATGATGACAACGACGACAATGATGGCTATGATTTTAAACTCTTTTCCTCGCCGACATGGAACAATATGTCTTTTAATCAGGCTGATGTAATGTCTAATTATTGGCGTTTAAAAATAAGCTCAGTTTAGTTTTCCTTTTTATACTGAGGTTATTAAAATGGCTTGTGTGCTTGTGAGTGTCTGAAACAGACTCCATTGACATATTAATCTTTGATTGATGCGCTTGAGTAAACGACGTAGGTATAGAATCAATAATAATATTAATAATGATTAATAATAGTAGTAATGATAATAATAATAATAGTAATAATAACAACAACAATAATAATAATAATAACAATAATAATAATAGTAATTATTAGTATTAATATTTGCGCATGTCATTTATATCAGACATGCCATCGTAGCTTTGTCGTCGTCATCGTCATTAGCTTTATCTCTTAATTATACGATAATGTTTATTATTGTTTTGTTTTTTATATTGATTTCTTGATATTTTTTTTCATTATTGGAAATACTTATAAATAGGAAAATATTAGGCTGTTGTTACATTAATGTAATTTAGAATTAATTATAATAACGATAATATTTTCTATACATTTAAAACGATAAATGTTTATTATTATTATTAATGATAACGTTATCGAATAATAAATGGATAATAATTAAATTATCAGAGTTTACAAATATTAAAACAACAATTTAATTCTTCCTTTTTACAATTAATAAATTAATTTTCGCATTTAATAATATCATCGTCATTGCCCTAGCAACACTGCTGTCGATGTTTCTGCTGAGGCTGTTGTTGTTATTGTTGCTGTTGTTGTTCTTATTGTTGTTGTTACTGTTGCGAATGCTGTTGTTGCTAACGTTGAAAGGATTAAGCAGATGAATCCCAAGAGATGGACGGATTGAAACGTGAATGGTGAGGAATCTTGTTAGCGTATCTGCCTGTTTATCTCCATTCGAGATGGGCAGACGACACAAGCAGATGAAAGGCGTCTCATCCATGCATTCCATGCTGCCTCATTGTTTGCCAGGATTTCGTGCTACTCATTCCTGGGTGGAAGGAAGGAGTGAGGGGGTGAGTAATGGGGAAGATGAGAGGGTGGATGAGTGAGTGAGTGAGAAAGACGATGAGTGTCTGAGTGAGTGAATGAGTGAGAAAGACGATGAGTTTTTGAATAGACGAGTGAGTGAGTGAATAAAGTTGAGGAGGTATATGGAGGAATTGTCACTCGAAAGGTACTTCTGAAATTGTTTATTGCTCTATTTTATTTTCAAAGCATTTTAAATTAGTTTTTGTTGTTGTTGTTGTGAAAACATTTTCCTATTTTTTAAAGTAAGTATTTAGTAGTCGTGAATCACTCGACAATTCGCAGTGATGTCTGTTTTTTTTAATTTTATTTAAATGTGATGGCATGATTGAAATAATTTATTCAACAATAGTCATTAAAAGTATTACGTCGTCATCGCCGTCATCGTCATGATCATCATCATCATCATCGTCATCGTCATCATCATCATCGTCATCGTCATCGTCATCGTCATCATCATCATCGTCATCGTCGTCATGATGATGATGATGAGGGGGTGATGTTTTAAGAAGGTCGTTGGATCTCCAGAGAGCGATATTAGGGAGGGAATGTGTGTTCATGTCAAGTGACCCTTGTGTTTCTCTCTCGACGGAAGAGGGCGCCCTTTCCTTCCGCTTCGAGATCAGCAACTCTCGAGAGGTTCTATGGACTGTTTTTTGATTGAAACCAACCAATAGTCTGTGGAAAACAGTTGAAGATTGGGATTGGTTGATGATTGGATGTAGATGGATGGATGGACAGATGAATGGATGGACAGATGGATTGATGAATGGACGGAAGTGTTAAATAAGTTTCTAAAGATCTACTCCATGTGGTGCCTAGCCTCTCGTAGTCATGGTAACACGGCGGGTTGAAAAGTGGGCGTAAAAGGGGAGTCAAAGTTCGTTTGAAGTAATCGCCGACACTCAAATTTCTGAAAACACTCATCTTTCCCGAACACGTGCACTTGCTGTTTACTCGAGCGTGGAGATGTGATGACGTGGGATTATTGCTCTGGATTAAAATTAAATCATTTCCAATAAGGAAATCTAATTTTAAATCAAATTTGCTTTTCCAGAGGAATAAATTTCCATCTAACGCATCCCTAATTACACCTACAATTCACTTGAATTGCATTAAGTCATCGATAATGAATGCCAAGCGGAAGCATTTAAGCGCGCATGCGCATCGATAGATCGAGCGCACAGGATCACGTGATCAGACCTGGCGGAGTCGGTCGGCCATGTTTACACGCAGCCGACACGGCACTCCAGTCTTCCGGTCTCCTGGAGGGAGGGAGCGACTTCCGCTGCGGTCGATGATCAACGATGACGTCACTGGAAACAAGATGGCGGATTTGAGAGGTGTTAGAGGAGAAATTGCATTATTTTTTTCTTGTTGGATTTCTTCGATCAAACCTGGTTGGTGCTTTGAAGATTTAGTTTAAATTTAAATAAAAATGTATTCATTCATATTTCAGTTAATTATAAATAAATGATAATGTTATATATTTTTTAAATCATGCAGAACATTTCCGACGGAGAATGTGCATCTTGGAAAAAGTGCAAGTGAGTGAAGTGTAAGCTGAGGTCAGCACCC
The DNA here is from genome assembly GCA_021613335.1 of Whitmania pigra. Lineage (NCBI taxonomy): Eukaryota > Metazoa > Annelida > Clitellata > Hirudinida > Haemopidae > Whitmania > Whitmania pigra. Next base: position 603,791 of record JAJTWR010000136.1, read on the forward strand.
GTTGGAACGTGACCTTTGACTTCTGACCGTAGCAACGCAAGTGAAGCGTGACAAAAGTGTTAGAAGCGGAGGAGGCAATTTGGTTAATTGAATGGCCTTCTGTCTGCCTCTCTAAGGAAAGGACAGTTGACATAATTATTATTCTATTACTTTTACGTTTTTTAATTATTATTATTATTATATTAATTATTATTATATCAATTATTATTATATTATTGTTTTTACTTTATTCAATTATTAATGTAATATTTTTATTGAATTTTTTTTTATTAATAAATATTAATAATTTATTAACTTGATTTTAAAATTGAAATGATTTCGGTGATAAGAATGTTGTTACGGAATAGTTTGTCATTGCTTTGAATAAGAAAATACAATAACTCTTATTAACTCAGAGCAGTTAATTAAATTAATTAATTAAAATTAAATTAGAAGTTAAGTGTACAAGTTATAAAGAACACCGCGAAATATTTTGAAGACAATTTTGAAGACCTGACACTGTCCTTTAACGTCTTGTGGGGACATTTCGGTATGTCATCTCGAGATAATGATATTCAGGGGCGCAACCAGCGAAAAATGCTGGGGGGGGCTCAAGTTTAGAAAAGCCCGACGCAGTCGAAAAATTTTTGAAACTGTTCAAATCAATACTACTAATTTTAATTAATAAAGAATTAAAGATAGAACTGATTATTATTATAAGTTTTTATTTATAAGTCTGCAGTCTTTTTTTGTATCTTTAATAATTTATTAATGAGCTTGACTATCTTCTGTTTCAAAGTTTCAAGCCAGTTAAAGCAACTGTAAAAAAAAAGTTTATGATATGTTTAAAATTGTAATATGATATGATTGATATCCTAAACATTTCACCTAATCTAAATTATGTATAAAATTAAGATCCTAAATATAGTCTAAATTACATTTTGATGTGTTTACAGTTACAAAATAATTTTTCGATCAATCTGTGAAAATCTGTTCACCATTTTATTTACTGGAAGAAGTGCAGTAGTTGTTTTGTTCACAGATATTCTCAATAAACTTTGCAAACGACAGGCAGACATAGTCGTCCCGAGATGACTTTTAATAAGGCGAAGTTTAGAAAATGCCCTTTCTGCATCTGATGACGTAAATGTCTGAGTAAGAGCAACATCGAGCATATGCAACTCGGGCTGAATGCTTGTGGCACAGAAAAGATCTTGTAGTTCGATACACG